>CAUYQV010073904.1:0-21254 GCA_963574575.1 Galagoides demidoff | reverse complement strand
GATCAAGATCCTGAAGCATGTATTCAAAGAATTGTAAAAAGGGAACACTTCTACACTGCTGGTGGGATTAATATGTTTCCTTTGGAAAGTCATCTGGAGAACACTTAGAGAACTAAAAATAGATCTGCCATTTGATCCTATAATTAATTCCTCTGGTAGGTATATATCGAGAAGACCAAAAATCATGCTACAATACAGATATTTGTATCAGAATGTTCGTTGCAGCCCAATTCATAATGGCTAGGTCATGGAAGAAGCCCAAGTGCCCATTGACCCATGAATGGATCAATAAATTGTGGTATATGTACACCATGGAATACTATGCAGCCATAAAGAAAGATGCAGACTTTACCTCCTTCATGTTTACATGGATGGAGCTGGAACATATTCTTCTTAGCAAAGTATCTCAAGAATGGAAGAAAAAGTATCCAATATACTCCACCCTATTATGAAACTAATTTTTAGCTATCATAGGAAAGCTATAACCCAATTTTAGCACAAGAATACAGGAAAGGGGAGAGTGAGGGGAGGGGAGAGGGGAAGATGGCTGGAAGGAGGATGATTGCTGGGATCACGATCACGCCTATGATTTATCCTATAAGGGTACATGTGAATCTTTCTAAATGTGGAATATAAATGTGTTAACACAACTATGAGAATGACATGAAGGCTATCTTGGCCAATTGGATGAAAGTATTTCAAATTGTATGTGGAAACAACACAATGTACCCCATGATAGTATTAATGTATACAACTATGATTTAATAAAAAAAAAAAGAGAGAGAGAGATGCAACGTGGCTTTGCCAGTGAGATCCAAGAGAAGAAGCACAAAGCAATGGCTACCAACAGGTGGGAGTGCCTCAGTCAAAGCACAAGCAACTGGTCACGGCAAGAGTCAGGGGACACTTGAGGCAAGTTGCATGTTGACTTTCCAGAAAGCAATAGGATGACAACATCTGATCATTATTGGAGTGTTTTGATAGTGTAAGCTTCAGCCGAAAAGCTCCTGGAAATGCTTTCCCAGAGTCTTTCTCCATCTCCTCATTCCTGTCATCACACAAGGGGAATTTTGTGCAAGTTTCAATGGGAAACAATTCTGCATCCAAATTTCAGTCTTTATTTGGCTCCTTCTTACATCTTTTTGTGTCCTAATCTTAAAAAAAATTAATTGGGCACTCATCTCTCTCCAATTGATAATATCACAAAGACTATATTGGTAAATATAAACAACCTTTTGCATGGTTAAATTCCTAGGACCCTCACTTCTTTGGGGGCAAACCAAAGGGCTGACATTATTGCTCAAAACATTGTCTTGACTGTGATGGAGATTATGTCAAGAAATAAAATTTATACATTTTATTTTCATGTTTTAATTTAATTTTCCCACACAACTTTTATAGTTTCCCCATATGTTTGCATATGTATACACGTATATAAAAATCTTAGGCTGTTTTTAAAAATACTGTGACCTCCTTCTTAGAATGTTTGTGAGGGTCACTTAAGCAGGTGAGACACACAGAATGGTACACAAAATTAATTGAAATACATATATTCTTTGTTCATTTATGCTACGAAGTTTGAAAAATTTTGAAACCAAAAAGCTCCCATCCTTCAAAATCTTCACCACTTCTCTGGCTAAACACTGTTCATTTCTTCGAAAAGGTTAATAGCTATCTGGGATTCCATTTAATAATGAATATAGGTAAGGAGAAGATTCAGTGCAATCCCTTTCTACCCTCATGACACTAAGTTTCATTTTTATTATTTTTTTTAATTCAATGTAGCTACATCTTTCTTTCATCCACTGGCCAATCCCTGAGTTCACATCATGGATATGCCTTTGTCATGAGCATTGATCTAACAGTAAAATGATCAGTTGCTTTTTCACTTTCTAAGAAAGTAGGGCACATTTCCTCCTTCTGACCCCAATAATTACATACTTGTATTATTTCAAATTTCCTATTCATCCTCACTCCTTCCTTTCTTTGGGTCACTCAAAGAAACGATAGATGAAAATCAAATCACATTTTTGCATTTTCCTTATGACTAACCGTGACTTTTTCCCAAGTAACTAAACATTCATTTGTAAAGTGCATTTTAAGGAAAGAGATGAGCTACAACTTTGTAAGTTTCTTGTGATTATTGTAAGCCATTGGTCTCATAATATAACATCGTAAAATCTCATTGAAACACAATCTACTTAAACATACAAGAAAAACAAATCAATATTGAACATAGTAGTAGTGGACAGCCCAATTAGGCATTACCTGCTCACAAAAAGTGGACAGTCATTTAAAAAAATGGTGACATTTTATTTTCATTCAACTTTACAGCAAAGAGTCAGAGAAATTACCCACATCATATTCATATTCTGAAAGAAATTAAATAGGGCATAGTAAACAGAAATCACTGACCAGATCACCATAAATTTATGCTAATTTAAAAGAGTACACAGTTAATAGTTTCAAATACGATTTTAAAGTAAATTTTATTTTGGTTATAGGCTGCACTGAGTGAAATACATTTGCTTAGAGTTCAACCCCAGTGTTATTCACAGTTTGAGACAGATGATTTTTTACTATGGGATATTATCCTCTTTATGGTAGGAGGTTTAATGGTATCCCTGGCCTCTAACCGCTAGAAACCAACAGCACCTGTCCTCTGTCCCCTAAGCCGTGTCAATTAAAAATGTCGCAGACATCACTACAATACTCCTAGGGGAAAATTCAATCCATTTGACATCCACTGCTTTACATTACTTTTTAATACCAACCTCAAAAGTTGAGCAATGAGTAAATATAAAGTAGTCGTAAAATTATGAATTAGTATGTTAGGATTTACAGGAAACAGACAGGAAGTACAAGTCTTAAATAAACATCATTTATGACAATAGATATGGCACAATTCTAAATCTCAAAAGAATTTCACAATCAAAAATTCAAAATGTACACGAAAATTTCCCCTAGTCTATGTAACACACTGAAGAACATCCCTAAATAATGTTGTGAAGCTGGAACAACGCTTTCTCCAGTCGGCAAGCCAGCCAGCCAGACATCTCAAGAAAGAGAATATAAAGTAGCCACACATTTTTCACATTATCATTAGTTTGGAAAGAGAAAATGACAAAATATACTCTAATTATATCAATTAACCACAAATTGAATAATGAGTTTTGCTTGAAACCATTTATTTTCTACTTTATAAAGAGAGCAGTAGTTAAATAACAATTATTCATATGACTTGAAAACCATGAAGTAGAGGGTTTTTTTTTTAAATAATTCTGGACTTAGAAATTTTAATCATTAATAAATTGTGTGTCCAGGGATTTCATTTCGATGGACTAGTTTGACCTCATATTGTTTTAATTTCCTTTTTTTTTTGTTTTCTTTTTTTCCTTTGTGAGGTCCAATTCTGATGCCACAAGGTGAAGGAGAAACCGCACTTTATTTAATGCAACAATTAGAGGTTTTCCATTCTTAACAAGCACAACCCACCCAATGCAACAGACATGGAAGCTATTGCTGGCCTTAGATATTTGTTAAATGAGCAAATTTTCTTCTGCCATTTTCTCGTGGCAGAAGAAACTTTCCTTTAACAGGAAGATGCAGCCCTTTTTTGTCAATGAAATAACATGAAAATGATTATGGTGATTTCAGTATTGAGAGGAAAATGCAGTTTTTTTATGTTGTTATTTGCCAATAAGGCAGTGATTGATTTTGAACAGACTAAAAAGTTGATGCATTTTTTAGCTGTAGTAATTCAAAGAGGCTTGAGAAACCACAATGCAATTCTCTCCAAAGATTTATTTAATTAACTGATTTAATTTGCTTTATGAAAGCTATGTTTGTTCCCTAGCCAAATAAGTCTTTTGATGAAACTAGTGACATAATTCAAATCATAACTTGAAAAACTAGTCAACAAACAGAAACAGTATCTACTGTGTGCCCTGAGGTGTGCTAGTTAGCCTTAATTAATCACAGGACACTACTGGTTAGCATGGAAGTGGTTGCTAGTCTCAGAATAAGATGTATTAGAGTTAATTAATTGTGAGTAGAAAAAAAGGGTTCTACTGTCATAAAACCTGGAATGATCATCTTCCCACCAAAAATTCAAGGGCAATTTCACTCCTCCCATTGGTATACCACTATAAAGGTTAATACATCATACTTCAATTCAGACCAGAAAAAGACAAATAACCATTGAACTACATAGTCCATTGATAGGCAGATTGTTTTCAACCAAATGTGAATTGAAAATACAAATTCCCTCCAATAGGAAGAAAAGAGTTTTCATATAAGCAGATTGTGCAGGGTCAATATGTATGCAAGAATTTTGATATCTGGGACATGGAAATCAAATTCTCATACATACCAAGGGATGATTCAAAAAAAAAAAAGTACAACAGTATTTTATAGCTAGAATTTTAAAAAGAAAACAAATTGAAAATTTTTGCATGGTTAATAACTGCTGGGGAAAAGAAATCATTAGAATTATCAAAGTAAAACTCACATTTGAAAGATGAAAAAAGAACAATTGTAGAAAGAGGACAATTTCTGTGCAATTATTTTTCTTAAGGGGATGTTGTATCAAAATAAGGAAGAAGAAGAAATGAGGCAGAAAGGATAAAGAGCTGTGTCTTTTTGAGGTAGCTCTTCTGTGTTGAATCATAAGGTTAACAAAAGAACCTGGTGGCAATAAATTACCCAGAGGTAGAAAAAGAAAGAGGACAGACGAGTTGAGTGGTGCAGCCTGAAGTCACATTAGACTGACATGTACAACTGAAATGAAGTGTGATATTTGTAGAGTTAATATTTCCAAAGCACATGTACAATATTATACACACACATATCCATGTAAAAATTAAATGTATTTAAAAATTGTATAGTCCCATGTAATTGTGAGGATTTAAAGACATTTGATAATTTCCAATATTAAAAATGTCTGCAAAAATCACTGAATGGTTATTTGAAATGCATACAATTGTTGAAGCGATATCAAAACAGCAGCCTTTAGAATGGAAAATTAAAGCACTGAGCATTCCTCAAGAATATTGCCTTTGTGAGACTCAGTCTCCTCTGTGTTTTCTATGCTACAGTAACTTTTCTCCAAATATATGACCCAACATCAGTGTTTACTGGGAAATTTTTAGACATGCATATTCTCAGGATCTACTCCAGTCCTGCTGGACCACTAATTCTGTAACCAGGCAGGGCCCAGTAATTCGGGTGTTTACAAGCTTTTCAGTCAATTCTTTATAGTTGAAAATTACAATGTGACATAATAGTTTGGGATATGTTAATCCTTAACAAATGTGATAAAGAAGCTTGAAAGAAAACATGCAAGATCACAAAGACTAGTTGCAACTTTTTATTTTCAACCCAACAGTCGCCTGATTCCATAAAGCCTTGGCTTATGGCACATTAACATATAAACATTAAGGAGCTCCTCCCCAACACCCAGGAGTTGCTAAGAATTTCCTGCAGGGAGAATCTGAAAGAGGATTATTCATGAGATACCTGAAAGTGATGGTGTGAAAATTCATGGCACAGGCTGGGCATCACTTCCACTGAGCAGATGGCTGGCAAGAGCACTTTGACAGAAAGAATGAATTTTCCACTCATAAGAAGAATAGGCATTTAGCTGCTATATGTTCAGGAGCCAGGCAAGGTTAATTTTCCATGCACATGAGAACAAGGTGGTCAGCTGGAGTAGACCATGAGCCAGCAAGGTTCAGAGAGTGGTTTCTCCTCTTGCCAACGTAATTGGACGATATCCCAGGCTCAGATCTCCTAATGTCTGGGCTCCTCATTCTTTTGTTCATCACTCTCTGAATGTGGATCACTTTCATCACATCTTTCACAGAAGCCCTTTATGGTCAGTCAAAAATAACTGTGATGATCCATTAAAATCAAGACATTTTTATGCCCTATGTCATTACTGCAATAGCAGCAGCCACAACAACAACTGTGTTTCCTCTTCTTGTGCTTCTGGAATATTCGATCTTCATTTAACACATTTGGCTGTTCAGCATGTTCTCATTCTGTCCTCAAGAAAGTCCTTTCATGATAAAATGGGCAGAACTACTCTGCTGAATGAAGCAAAAGGAAATACAAAAAATAATATTCTTTATTTCAAACAAGAATAATTATTCATATTATGCTCTACAATGAAACAACATATACATTGTTATTAAATATAATTATATGAAGGACAGATGGATTAAAGAGAAAAGAAAATGGAAATAATAAATGCTCTATATTCCAGATTTGAGGTATTCATGCCCTGAACCTAACTGAGATGAATAGATATTTAAAGGAAAAATCAAGTTTATTAAATCACATTTTCTTAGTGTGTATTGGCTGCTAGACTATGATGTCCAGATTTTCACATGCATTCTCTTACTATATTTTACTTCTGATTATGGTAAATATTAGTAGTAGTGTATACAGATACAAACTAAGGTTCAGAAAGTTAAGTAAAATGTAAAAAAAAATATATATATATAGATGTTTTGTATTATGGGCCAGAATTTTTATTTCCCTTAGTTTTATTTAACCAAGACTGGCTACAAAAACCACACCATTTCGCTAAACCAGAAGTTGGCAACTTTTTCTGTCGAGGACCAGGTACTAATATATTTTGGACTTTGTGAATTATAACATCTCAGTTGGACTACTCAACTTTCTCATATGTGAATGATAGCAGTCCTAGATTTTACCCAAACAAGTGTGAAGTCATCTTTAGATAAAACCCAAAGAAGTAAGATTGACTGTAATCCAATAAAACATTATTTACAAAGCAAGGTGTCAGCAGATTTGGACAGTGTGCCACAGTTTCTGGCCTCTTCTCCAAACCATCATGCAACATGCTTGGAATAAACAGAATAGGAGCCCTATCTTGACTTATGTCACCAACCCCTCCCCCACTGACCCTAATTTGTTGCTCTGACACCCTTCCCTGGAATATTGCCCACAACCAGTGACATACATCAAGCTTTAAATTCTAGAAGCACTATGAACACCAAGTGGGGCAAATTCACCAAAGCCTATCATTGTACTAAAAAGTGGGAGCAGATATTTAAAGGACACACGATTATCAAGGAAACTGATACAATTAACAGCAGATTTCTCAACAGAAATCATGGAAGTGAGAAAACAGTGGAATAACATGGTTTGAACTTGGGAAAGGAAGTATCTGTCAAACTACAGTTTTATATTTAGAGAAAGTAATATTGAAAAATGAGGATAAAATAAGGATGCATTGGATAGATACAGACTGAGGAAATCAATCACCAGCAACACTTCACCAAAAACAAAAGATAAACAAACAAACAAAAACCCCCACAGAGAGAAGGCTTTTTAAAATATACCTATATAAAAGGTGGTATGAGTCCAGTAGGAGAAGCTCACTCAGCATAGGGCTGCAGCTACTGTAAAGGTCCTGAGGTGAGTTCGTGAAAGTGGCTGGACCTGAACACTTGGGAGATTAACAAGAGACGAGTTCAAAGTGGTAATTTTGCCACCACAGAAAATACATTTATTCCGAATGACCCAGGAGCCAAAAGGGGAATTTGATCAAAGGGTTTATGAACTATTAAGTTTAAAAGGATATCTCCTTTATTATGGAATAGAATGAGACTTATCTTTCAATAGCTATCATTGATATAGGTAAATTATGGTTTCTTAATTAGAACACACCTATCTTCACACACACACTCATAGACACATGGATATACACATACACACATAGAGAATACATTCTTAATAGTTACAACTGCTGGGTTGACATGAATTATGGAATACCTGAAATTTTTTATGCAAATTGAGCAGGTTTTATATCACACTTTACCACAGAAAACTGCAACGTTTTTGATGTGGCCTATTAAAGACAGCTGAATTAAAAGAATTAATGATGGGCAGCACCTGTGGCTCAAAGGAGTAGGGCGCCAGCCCCATATAACAGAGTTGGGAGGTTCAAACCCAGTCCCAGACAAAAAGTGCCCCCCCCAAAAAAGAGGTAATCACGTAATGCTGCTGTCATGAATGTTGCCTAATTCTATTTTCATAAAGTTAAACATGTATTGTCACATAGAAATATGTATATGTGTGTGTGTGTTTAATTTTTAAGTTGAAAGAAATGAGACCATGTAGAGTTGTCTGTTTTTGGCTTTTCAAACTTGCTTTTGAAAAATTTTATTTTTTACACAATGAAAATAGAATGCAATTCTGATAAAATCATATTGATGTTTCTCATAACTGGTATTAAATTTTAGAAATTTTAGCAGGGAATATTGGAGTTTGCATTGTTATTATAACAAAGTTTAAAAACCCCTCAAAATTGTCTTAAACTATATTACAAAGAATAGTATCCCTCTGTTGTTGTTTTCAAATTATAGAGAACTTAATTCACCTTATTTAGGTCTTTAAAAAATATATATTGCTTTATGTAATCCTATATTATTGAGCAATTTATTAAGAATACGATACATATGAAAGCAACTCTATAGCTGTGTCAGCAAATATTTCCCACAAAAAGCTAAACAGTCCCTGACTCAAATGCTTACCAAAAGCAGCATAAAAGATATGTAAATAAATGATGAAGCTCTTTCAATAGAAATGTATTAATTAAACAGAGAAAATGGATTTTCCCATAGGTACAGTTACCAACCAATGCCATTAAGTTAATACCCTACATCATTAAGATGACCAATGTCCTTCACTTGACTAGGATATATACATACCTGCCTTTGAAATACTTTTAGTACATATGTATGAATGAGACTATATATTTTATATGTTCATTGATCTCAGAAAAACTTGTTAAAAGTAAAATTAGTTGGAATATTTTATTTTCTGAGTTTTAGTCATTTTTTTCCTCAATATTTTGCCATCATTAAATGTTATAGAATAATATATAGCAGAACCTCTGTAAGTTGACCACCCAAGGGATCATCATAAACTGGTCAACATGCAGAGGTGGTCAACTTAAGGATCTAGACCTACTGTACCTATACATACATGTGGTACATGTCCAGTCTATGAAAATTAAGTCAGCTTAAGGACATGGATCGTGTACGGAGGTGGTCATTTATGAAGGTTCTATTGTATCTGACATAGAATGGCTCAAATTTATAAATGAAGGGAGAGACACAGTAAGTCAGAAAATAAATTAATTTAATTAATATTTGTATTTAAACTCACTTTCAACAATGATACATACATATAGGACAAAACTAGCTCAAATAGTTTTTTAACAATGATTAAGATGGATATATTTAATACTATCACTGTGTGTACTTATATATTTGGTTTACCTGATATAGACAATTCAGTGTTAATATATTTGTTTGAAAAGGTTAAGGATATGGCAAATGTGGCAAGCCGAAATACACTGATTAACATCTGGCATGGTGTCAGAGGCCTATAATCTTAGCAACTTGGGAGACTAAAATGGGAGGATCCCTTGAGCTCTGGAGTTCAATAGCAGCCTAGGCAACATACGAACACCCAGCTCAAAATCTGTTGACTTGGTAGATTGATTATTTCCAGCTGAAAATGGTTGCCGTAGAGGCTTTCCGAGCTGTTCTTTTGCATTTATTTATTTATTTTTTCTGTACATGTAGCAGGGCATAAAGATTTCCTTGGTTGAGGTGTGTTTCCTGTACCAGGGAGAGAAAACAGCTTTATCATTGGAGACCAAGAAATGAGCTACAGTGGACCAGAATAAATAGACGCCAAGAAGTAGCCCCTACCTTCCAATCATATAACACCCACCACATCTGTCTTATGGACGCCCCTGGTATTCACTGCCCATAGCCAGATCCCCTGGGTCCTGTTATTTCTTCTAAAATTTATCATTATTTGTCTACATAGTACAAATTCATCTTGCCTTGACCACTCTCTTATAAAGATTCCATGTATGTATAAAATTAGTAAACATGACCAGTTGACTTGTCTTATAAAAAAAAAAAGGTAGGGCTGAGCAGTAATTAATACAAAAATTAAATAGCCTTTTAAAAAATGTTTAATAATCTACATAAAACAGTATCACTATTGGTAATTATGCCATTTTGTAAATTCTCAAAAACTACTGTTTTAAGACTATGGCCAGAATTATCATCCAGAGTATTCATCATGTCCTTTAGGAACCATTTTTACTACCTTTTCTGATTAAAACAACATTTTCCCTATTTTTTGACATCTTATTTATAGCTTTTTTATGTTTATATTATAATTAATGCCTATTTATTATCAATACTAGAGTTCGCCAATATTTATTCCTTGCTTCTGGGATTACAAATGTCATCAGTTCCCAAATCTCTTGTATTTAGTTTCTGGGGTCATGTGACTCACTTACAGACCATGAATAGTGTTGATTTATATCTCATCAGGCCAGGCAGGGCTGTTCCAGATTATTATTATTATTATTATTATTATTATCATTTTCTTACTTGTGTGGTGATAGAAAAAAACTTATACTGAAATTATGGAGCCCAGAGACTCCTGGGCTGCTGCATGGCCTGAGGAACATTGCTATTCAGATTTCCTTGGGCCCACAGTACACTTTGAATACATGAGAAATAAAACTTTATTGTGTTAACTCCTTGAGATCTGAAGACTTTGTTATGGCATTATAGCCTAGAGGCGATGATAATGTATTTGACTTAATAAAATAAAAAATAAATGAATAAATAAAAGCAATAAACCAGAATAAGAAAAGGAAAATTACTCCCAAGGCACATGATGATATATATGAATTAAATGGCATTATTCTTTATACGCTATTTTGTGACCTGTTTCTTAGGCTAACACTGCTGCATGACCATTTTCCAAGTCATTAAATATTATGTTGTGGTATAATATTTAATGACTGCTAGTATTATAATGTTAACGGTCCATCAAAATTTATTCAATCAATTTTTTTTAGACAATTAGGTTGTTTCAATTTTTTTCCATTGCAGACTGTGTTGCAGAAAACAATGTTATAGTTACATCTTAAATAATATTCACAATTATGTCCATAAAGTAAATATGGAAAAATAAAATTGTTGGTGCTAATACTATAAAATACTAATTTGGCTTTTGCCAAATAACCACAAATGTGCTAATATACACTGCCACTACCATTATAAGCAATTCTTTCATTTTTAAGAATTAATATTTTAATTAATATTTTTAAGAATTAATTCACCTTTAAATTCATAATGGAATTAATTGTATGTGAATCTGGACTCTTTATTTTTTCCATGTACATACAATTTTTAGCTTTTCATCTTATGTATCCTTTAAATGAGATAATCGTTTTAACTTTTCATTTTATATACATGTGTCCATAAAGTTCATGTGCTATTTACTATGTTAAACTATATTAAATGGCACACAAACTTTAAATTAAGTAAATACATCAAAAATTTGTCAGAGATAGATGTGAAGGTATTAGTTATTGGATTTGATACAGCTATCAGCTAAATACCAACTATATATCTTATCATCTCCAAATTATGGACTTAGCTAGTACTAGTACTGTATGAAAATTTCAATGTAAAATCTTCAAGTAACTTTTCTGGTCATCTATATGTTTTTCTAAATTGACTTCAAGAGGTCAAGTTAGGGTCTAGGTCCTTGTCCTAGAGATGCATGGCAAAAGTGAAGTTGCAGCAATAGTACTGTATTTTTGTTTCTTTTTTCACATCAAAGATGTTTTCTTCCTTTGGGGGGCATCATATTTCAACTCTTGAAAATACCTCACTAAATTGTTTTATGTCTTTGTTCTTTTATTTTTTTTTGCAGTTTTTGGCCTGTGCTGGGTTTGAACCCGCTACCTCCGGCGTATGGGGCTGGTACCATTTGAGCCACAGGTGTCCCATCTTTGTTCTTTTACATATTATGAATTTTACTGAACTGTTCCTAACAGATCTCTGTTCATCTTAGGATCACTATATTGCATATAATGTGACTGAGGTTAAATTTGAATACAATGAAGAGAATTTTCTCTGCTCAATGCTAACTAACCCACCTGGAGACTGAAGTGAGCTCATCATCATAAACTAAACTATAACTATAGTTTAGTAATTATTCTAGATGCCCACTGCTATAACCTAATTAATCAGAATGCTTTATCAACCTCCTTTTTTCATCAATTGAAGGAAAAGTATACCATTAATGATATTGGGGATCATGTGGTGGGGATATGAACTCATAAGATTCTGAGGATCTCTGAGACTCATTCATGAAACTGGTTTCTGTAGGTTTGTGTAGTAATGTGTATTGTTATCAGCCTATCCATAAAATTACATAGGACAGGAAAAACATTTTTGAATCTTGATGTAAGAAGTAAGATTTAAACAAACATTGGTTCAGCTCTTGTTAGGAGGATGCAAAGTCTCCTCTTCCTCCTTGTTTTTTGCATTACACCAAATCTCTGTGTTCAGATCCTGTCTCTATGACATATTAGCCATTACTTTAGGGAACTCTATTTTTTCTACACAGTACCTCGGTTTTCCAAATGTAAAATAGTGTCTATTATCATAAGGTAGTTGTGAGGAATAAATGAGCTGGTACATCAGACAACCGCACATTTACAAAGAATGCCGTGAGGTCCCGACATAATACAGTAAGAAAAATGATTTTATTTTTCTGAGCATGACCATCCAACATTTATCAATTTTTATGCATACATTGAAAATTCACAATAGGGGCTCAGAAGACAAATGATGGCACAGGGGGAGGAAATGTTGAAGAAGAGAGCATTCTGTAATATTCTGGAGGTCTTCGGTCCCTACCCTCGTCTTACAAATGGAAATTTTGAGGTCAGAATATTAATCTACTGATGAATAGATTAGAGCTTTCTTGAAAACGTTAAAATATTAATTTCAGGAACACTCTGATAAGGGTGCCGATAATTTTTTTAACACACGAATCAATATTCTTTAGTACAACCAGAGAGATCGGAATCAATACATATTAGTTTAATGTCAAAGACATACATGCTGTTTTAAAAAATAGGAAATTGCTTTCTGAGTGGAGAAAAAAGAAATGATTTTTCCTTAAAGGGGAAGATCCGTTAAGAGCCTAAATTATCCCCTCGTGACTATCTTAGCTCACAACACAGTTCTCATTCTTTGGAGTATTATTTTTGTTTTCTTGCCATCTATAATATTCATTTACTGAGATTTTTTAATTACTTTCTTTTTCACTAACTGCCATCTTCTTGTAAAATATATGTAATTGTGTATTGAATTTGGGAGATTGCTTGCAAAATAGTATATTCACTAATTGTATAAGCCACATTTTTCTCTAAGATAATTTGCATGATAAGTACTGTGTTTCCCGGAAAATAAGACATTGTCTTATATTTATTTTTTCTCAAGAAGACACACTAGGGCTTATTTTCAGGGGATGTCATATTTTTATTAAGTATAATACAACAGTCTACATTTGTTCAGATACAGTTAAGTCATCTTCTTCTGGAACCTGAGAGGGGGAGCTGACCTTGTTGGAGGGGCTGGTGCTAGTGATGCGTGAACTCCTTTCCCCTAGCCGTTTGCACTTGCACAATAGGATGCCTGCGACCTCGGTTACCACACACGCAGCCCCTGCAAGTGCGAATGGCTCAGAGAAAGGAGCTGCGGCAGATAAAAGGGATTCCAGTCTTCCTTACCACTCCACCCATCATTAGGTCTTATTATCGGGGTAGGGCTTATATTTAACAAATGCATAGAAATCCTGCTAGGGCTTATTTTGGGGGTAGTTCTTATTTTCGGGGAAACATGATAATTTTATATTTTAATTTAATTATCTCAGAGTGGAGCATAGAGAATTTATACATAATTGTGACTAATACGATTTTAAAAAGCAAAACGTACACTTTTAAATTAAGCCTATAAAGAGTTGCCAATGTCTGGGCCATTTACCTTTTACTAAGTATATCCAAAACTTGGAAGAGGGGCTTGGCTATCACCATTCACTAATTTGATGCCCACCCTCCCTGTTCATACACAGAGAAGTATAGGAAGGACAAGGGCTGCACAGGGGTAACACTTTACCCTTTCCAGGCCTTGTTTATGTTTGATGTTTGGACATTTGATAAGCTACTTTAAAGATTTCAAGCAGTTGACTTGGTGATCTGCCCTTGTGCTTATCTAAGAATTGAAGAGACATGTCAAATTAGATGTAACTGCCACGGTGCACCAGACGGCATTTGCTCCACAGGCTGCATCAAGGACGTAGAAATGCCTTTGAATCAAAGGTTACTATCGCAGAACTTTCTCCAGCTTGAACAGCTTCACCAGTACCTGACTCAGAGCCCTGTCTACTCACCCCAGAGAAACTAGGTGCAGGAAATAACAGCCGCACAAATGTACTTGGAGCTGGGGCAGATGTGCTCTTTGGAAGTCAACAAACTAGATCTTGATGAAGAAACTGGGCTGTAGGGAGGCTTTACCAGGTCTCTGGAAAAAATAATATTTCTTAAATTGCTTCAGCATTGGGTGCTTGACTCATGGAGGTCATTGACTATCATTTTGGTCCAAAGATTCATAAAAAAATCAAAAAGGAGAAATCATAAATACTTCTAGGTAAATAAGAAGATAATTACTTTCTGAGTGCTTCTTATATTTTTAGACCAAAGGCAGGGAAAAACAAAAGTGGTCAAATTAATACACATGTAAATATAATTAAATGATAAGTAAAGTGAACAAATTGCTAACTAAATAACACTGTCGGTTCTGTTTCCTCATCTTAGCAAACATACCTTCAAAATGACAAAATTAAAAGATATGTGGGAGATTATGAAGCTTTTTTTAAAAAAAATACATAAATAATTATAATCGATATCTAAGTGTATTATAGTTGGCAAGCAATGCTAAAGTGAGTAATAATATATATTACTCATAATTCTTTTGTACTTATTCCATCTAAATTCTTTTGCGTATATTTCAGAAAAAAAATAATTACATTATCATAATCGAGATTTTCACAGAATTGATAGTGAAAAATTAGTAATAATACAAAAGCATTTAAAAATAAAATATAATTGGGACGGTGCCTGGGGCTCAAAGGAGTAGGGCGCAGGCCCATATGCTGGAGGTGGCAGGTTCAAACTCAGCTCCTGCCAAAAAAAAAGCCTGCAAAAAAAAAAAATAATAAAATAAAATTACTTTGAAATTATAAAAATGTAATATTTACACAAAAACCCAAACTAAGTTAAATGTAGCTCATAGGAATATATGCTTGAGAAAGTTATTTTTTTCTTAATTATAATTCCTTAATATTAAAGGACAAAATACAAATTTTTAATAAAAATATAAAATGTTTGAAAGTTGCTATTTGTAAATTGTTAAGATAAAGATAAATTTAAAGTTTTAAAAATATACTTGAATATTTAAAATCTTCATACAATAACATTTACAAGTTAGTCATGTGACGCCAACTTAATGAACTAGTATTGCATTAGTAATGCACATTATGTTTAGACATGTACACATATATATGAGTAAAATTAACAGTATTATGCATATTCAATGTTAGAAGTGTTTCTGAGTCAATCCATGTTAAAAGTATCTCATTAGTTCTGAAATCAGAAATCACAATATCAATGAAGAAAATGAAATCTGGACCTCCTGGGTGGCTGGAGGAAGTCTTCCATTAAGCAATCTATTGCATTCATGGAATCTGAAAAAAACACCTGACAGGGTTGGCGCCGGTGGCTCAAAGGAGTAGGGCACTGGCCCCTCCACCAAGAAAATACAAAAATTAATTAGAATTTTTTTTCTTTTTACAAGAGAATTCCACCATACATATCTAAATTTCAAATAATTCATCACATGACTCTGATGCTAAAAATAGGGAATCCACATCCAAGGTGTCAGGATGTAGTTGCTTTTTCTCTGAAATGTATTAAAAAAGGAGAATAAGTGTTTTCTTAAATTCTGAAGTATTACAAAATTAGATGCTTCAAGGCCACGAATCTTGCTAATCAACTATTTTTTTTTTTTGGCAGATTTTGTATAAATATGCAATCCACAAGCTAGGCGCCCCACATGTAAGATCCAAAAGAATATTGATTGGGCTCGTTTTCTCCCTCCTTATTCTCTGTATCTTACACTGGAAGAGGAGAAAATAGGCAAAGTTCCTCTCTCTACACCAAGTCCTTCAAGTCACAAACCTGGCTGATTATTGGAAAGTCCTCTTAGATTAAATATTGGAGTCACGTGTTAATATGAGTCAGGAAAGAAGACAGGAAATGGCACGATGATCTTCTGAAGGTTCTCTGAAGAACTGCCCAGTGAAGCCTACAGAACAGCCACTATTTGCCTATCTGCATTTGGACGGATGGCATTTGAAAGGCAGGAGAGAAATACAATTAATTTCTACCAAGTACAAATTAAAACTAAAATACCCTTATATGAGTAACTATTTGGCTAATGGCACCTTTTCTCTGAATTCTGACAATTATTTCCAACAGGTCTCATTATGGTAATGCTATTATTTATGTTAAAAAACTAGCAAAACTTGCTCAAAGGAGTAGGGCGCCAGCCCCATATGCCAGAAGTAGCAGGTTCAAACTACCAAGTGAAAAAAAAAAAAAAAAGAAAAAGAAACAAACACAAAATAAATAAATAAAAAACTAGCAAAGCTTTGTCCAAGTCTTTTTTTTTTCATGAACCAAGACTTTAGATACAGAGTTGAGTCAATGGAATGTAGTCTTGACTCTGTTTTATCATGTTCTCTGTTCTTATGTCTATTTTCATTGTCTTATTTATAATATTATGTGAAAACTACAAAATTCAACTCTAACATTTCCTAGGTAATGAAATCTCAGCAGAAATAGCAAAAAGTTTAGCACTTATTGATATAGTTTACATTAATTTCTAATTAAGGTAAGTCTAAATAAGGTATACTTAGTATTACGCATTGGACAGACGACTAGAATTTATATTCCAGCATTCATAGAATACTTATCAAAATCTGACTATCAAAAATGCAATGTAAGTAAAATAGTGGACAGATAATCATCTCTGATTATAACTTAACAGCCCTAGAAAGTAATAACAGAATGATTATAATAAATGCTGAAATTAACATCTTAGAACATATCATTATTTATTTATTTATTTTATTTTATTTTATTTTTTTGGTGCAGTTTGGCCGGGGCTGGGTTCGAACCCGCCAACCTCAGTACATGAAGCCGGTGCCCTACTCACTGAGCCACAGGTGCCACCCAACATATCATTTTTTATGTGTAAGTGAATTTATATAATACATGTCTCCAAATGGAATTAATAAGTATAAGGGCATACGAATGCTGAAGATTTTTTTTTTCTGGGGGGTGGGGGTTGTTTGCTTGTTTCCAGAATTGGAATTACACTATTTTGCCCAGGCTGATCTCAAACTCCTGGGATTGAAGTGACCTTCCTGCCTTGGGCTCCCAAAGTGCTGGAATTATGAGCATGAACTGTGTGTGCCTGGAGTGAATGTCGAATTTCGAATCTCTATATAAGTTTACCAACTTAGAACTCTCCAGATAGGTAATAGAATTCTAATACAGCATATTTTTTTTTAAATTCCTCCATTCCAGAGTAAGAAAAGGTTATTTCAATTTTTTTGTTAATATTAAAATCTGAGATACAAATTTTCCACAGAGCACCGCTGTAACTATACACTGCAGGTTCTTATCAAAACTTAAAATCTGATTTCACAATGTTTAAAAACTTAACAATTAGTAGTTATAATTTATTTTGAGTTTATTTCTTGAGAGTTTATCAAGCAGATCGGCAATACAGATCTAGTCATTTTCCATGTGTGAAGTCTATAACGCTCACAACCAGTTTACAATACCTTCCACCATATTTAGTGTTCAATGGACTATAAGCAACAGCTCTAGAACTTTATCACAAAAGCTCATCCATTCATTATAATGTAATGCCAATCATTATCTGCATTCATGGCCTTTGTTCATGTGAGAAAAACAAACAGAGAATGTATATTTTGCATGATTTAGATGCATTGAATACAATTCACATACCTTATACTACCTCAGTGAGGCAACCGAGCACCTGGTAAGTGAATTTCATCATGTACGTGTTTCTTTTGAGACAGAAACATTAAAAATATTTAAAAATCCTCTAAATTGATATTTATAATGAATTAAAGATATTATCTTCAACAGATAATCTGTTATCTGACAATTAAAATATTAATTATCTTCAATATCTCCAGTATTAATTAACATGGAAGGGAATCTTTTATGTGTTTTAAATTGGTGGAAAGATTTAGAAAAATATGTTAGTTCTATGTGAGTAGATTCATGTGTTCCTAATTAGGCTGTCAAATGTTTCTAGTGGTAAGAATTTTAATCGTTAGTTATTTAATACCAAACGGTGACTGGCCACTGTTATCATTTCTGTAATGGACTTTTGCGTGAAAGGCACTGTGAATCAATCTTCAACTTCATTTTGGAGGTTTTTTATCCCCCTTTTATTAGGGTTTTGTTTTAGGCTTTTTGTTTTGTTTTGTTTTGCTTAAATCCTCATTTGCTGTCAGACATTTAATTAGCTATAACTTAAAGTTATCACCATTCAAATAATCTCTAAGGACCTTGGATATGTGGAGCTAGAAAGAAAATACAGTTTCAGCGTAACGAAGTGTTAATAAACATTAGAGTCATCTTTTGGAGTGTGAAATAATTTTTCCTATAAAGTTAACTGTTACTGGGAATTTTTTAATAAAAATTGTATTTAGATAGGCCTGGTCTGTTTATAAAGAGATAGTACCCTTTTATTGTTTTATAATTATCGTTTTGGAACTGGGCTCGTCTTCTCAACTTCTCCAACAAATCATTTTTACCTCCAAGATTTATGGTCAGGTTGTTATAAACAGAGATAAATCCCACGTCCTGAGATTCTGATTTTCCTGTCTGATGACGTATATGCTGGGTCAAAATTGTGTATGTTTGAAATATCTCCTGCTTCTCAACAGCCAGGTAGAAGAAAATAAGAGTGGCAAATACAATTCATCCCGCTGAACACACAAGGGGCCCGTTACAGTCGGTCTGTTCAGAGTTGTTTTTGGGTTTTTTTTCTTTTCATTTCTTTTTTTTTTTTTTAAGCTGTGGCATTTCTGGATATTCTACTGAGAAACTAAAGCCAATTCATGGGATCCTCATGCCAATTTTCAAATGTTTATTCTGGAAAATGAATAACGTCCGTGCATTGATCTTCTTTCTTCCACATTTGTGAAATGTATACTTGGTATCACAGGTTCTAGAAGGCAATATTCTGAAACTGTTCCTTCACTCCCATGGCCAAAGGAAGGTAAAAAGGGAGACGAAAGCTGTGCCTTTGGTGGTTACAGAAGTCGGAGTCACTTTTATTCAGACACGCAGATTCCAGCTAGCATTATCCTTGCTGTCTAGCATGAGAAATCTAATCACAGGCCATTTTTCTGGCTTATAGCTGTAGGTGGGGGATCACGTTTACCTGTGAATTTTCCATATAGATATTTTAGAATTATCAGATGGCAGAGCAAAAGAATTAAAGTCACCTTCAAACTTAAATCTCCTTTGGTTCAGGATGCTAAATTGCTATGAAGTTACTGGGTCAGATTTGAATTTAGAAAAACATATAGAGAGAGACAGATAGTCTCCAACTCAATTTTCCTAGCCCAAAAGATGTAATAAGCAGGTATTTAAAGGGACATACCAAGGTTGAGAAGTAAATTTAATTTAGCAACAGAAAGAAGATTTAAGATTACACTATTAAAGAACTGTCTATCTCATATTCCCTTATTTGTTGTTGGTTAAATAATTTAGCCTATCGTTCAATCATTGTATTGTCTAAGGAGGAAATACGGTAAATTAAAAACAAAACTACGGTCCTAGTATGTTTCAGCTGTCGCAGGAAACATATCACCCATTTTTACCATCTGTATTTTTGTTATTTTAAATGGTCAGTTTATGTTCATTTAAAAGAAAAAGTGTTTATATTGTGTTGTAGCCAACATAACTGAATCTTTTAAGTACAAAGAGGGGGATTAGAACCTGTGCAAAATTATTTTTATCCATCTCCTTTTCAGATATTAAGTAGATAATGTCATTTGTGACACCACAACAAAAGAATGAGAGAAACCAAGGATAAATATGAGAGGGAAAGATAGAATACTATGGAGTGGGCAGTCATGTCTTTAAAGATTTCTCTTAAAAAGTCCTATGCTCAAAAAATCTTGACTCGAGAGAAAGCTTGCTACACAGCATAGCAAGTTCTATCCAGAAATGCACTGTATAAATGCAATGTATTTATACATTGTACAAAGACACTTTTATGCAAAAATCATATTTGTATTCATGTGAAACATTATATTTGAAGTTGCTTCATTGTATTTTGATAGGTTGACTCCATCTTAAAGAAAATTTAGAAAGATATTTCTTACACAATAGTCTAATTAATTCAATTAATATATCCTTTAAAATATTGAGGATGGAATATTGAGGGTAGAAAAGTACAGCATTAAACTAAGAAATTTACATAATCTTGGGCAGAGATGCCAGATTTAAAAAGCCAACTTCTCCTTTCATAATTGAAAACAAGGTACCTTTGCAAAGAATCATTTATGAAAACCAAACTACTATTTCTACAAAGCATTAAGATTTGCTGCATAGAATGCCCCTAGGGGCAGCACTCTGAAATAATAGTGAATTGCTATTCCAATTCACAATGGAACATTTTAATAAGTGTGATAAATGACTTTCACAGAGCTTCAAATTTCAATGTCAGTGGAATTAGAATCAGGCAGAGGCTGGCCCTGGGTGATGGATGTAGAGGATTTTCGTGGTAAACACTTTGCAATGTCAGGACAATACCAGCTTATGGAACTCTCAGAGGTGAAATTCATGTCCATTTGTCAACTTGCTGCCTGAGGGCAAAAATGTAGACAGAACACCAGTCTTTCTTTAGCAGGTAATATACTCTCTTGAATCCTATAACCCTTCAAAATGACACAAAACAAAGAAATTAAAGATACAATATATAAAAATGAATCATCTTACATTTAGACACCTAATACTGCATTCATAAACTCAGTAGAAGAATAGATCGGAGAGATATCTTAAGATCAAATTCTAGACTTTTTTCTCTAATTTTAAAAAGCATATTTTTTCTTTACATTTCCAAGCTTTAAGGGTGGTGTCTGTGGCTCAAGCAGTAGGGTGCCACCCCATATACTGGAGGTGGTTGGTTCAAAACTAAAAAAAAAAAAAA
>CAUYQV010073901.1:0-31358 GCA_963574575.1 Galagoides demidoff | reverse complement strand
TGTGGTCCCAGCTACTTGGGAGGCAGAGGCAGGAGACTCGCTTGAGCCCAGGAGTTGGAGGTTGCTATGAGCTGTGATGCCATGGCACTCTACCCAGGGGGATAGCTTGAGGCTCCGTCTCAAAAAAAAAAAAAAGAATGTTTATCTCTTAAGTAAATGACTCCATGATTATTATACAATGAACTTCTTTTTCTCTGGTAATATATAAAAGTATATATTTCTTTGCTCTGGTCATACCTGTGTAATATTGATATAGTCACTGCATGCTTGTGCACATGTGTATATGTGTTGTGTTCATATGTATGGTATAACAGTTTTCATTTTTTTAGCCTATGTGTTTCTTTATAACCAATGTTGGTTTCTTTTAGATAATATGTAGTTTGGTCCTCATTTTTCTTTTTTTGAGATGGAGCCTCAAGCTATCCTCCTGGGTAGAGTGCCATGGCATCACAGCTCATAGCAAACTCCAACTCCTGGGACTCAAGTGAGTCTCCTGCCTCCGCCTCCCAAGTAGCTGGGACCACAGGTGCCCGCCACAACGCCCGGCCATTTTTTGGTTGCAGCCATCATTGTTGTTTGGCCGGCCCGGGCTGGGGATTCGAACCTGCCACCTTAGGTGTATGTGGCTGGCGCCTTACCCGATTGAGCCACAGGCGCTGAGCCGGTCCTCATTTTTCATCTAATTTTTCTAATGTTGCCATTTAATTGGTATATAATTTACATTGAATTTGATGATTTATGTACATGTCTTTATTCTCTTTATATATATATATGTATTCTATTCGTCTCAATTGTTCAGTCCTTTGATTTTACTGTTTTCTGCTTTTTTTGGTATGAATTAAATATTTTTCATAATTTGATTTTATTTTGTTATTTTTCTCCTAGAGTTTACGTATGAATATAATCTAACATTTACCAATATACTTTTTATACTAATGTAAAACTCCATGCATATTGTAAGAACCTCATTATAGTAGATTTCCATTTTTTCCTCCTGGCATCTGTGTTGTCATTGCATATTGTAATATATCTTGATAATACATTATTGTTTTTGCTTTAAACTTCCAGTTATATTTTGATGAGATTTAAAAAATAATAAAAAATACTAATATAATTAACATTTCTTATTTCTTTTACATGAATCCAAACACGATTGGTACAGTATTTTTTTCAGTGAATGAGTCTCTTTTACATTCTTTGTAGTGCTTATCTACGCTGTAATTAATGGATTCTGTCAGGGGTTGTTTGGTTCTAAACATTTTAAATCCATTTTCATTTTTAAAAACTCATTTCTCTGGGTATAGAATTCTAGGTTGACAAGTATTTTTTCCTAGTATTTTAAAAATGTTGCTTCACTGAATTTTGCTTCTGGTTAGATATCTCTCATCATTCTTGCTTTTGTTGTTTTGTTCATGATACATCTCCCCCCACCCATGTATGCTTTTAAGAGTTTTTTCTCTCTAGCAGTGTTTGGCTACACTTGATTTATGATGTATCTTCATGTGCCTTTCATGTTTCTTCTGTTTGGGGTTTTGTAAACTTACTGAATCTCTGGGATTATAATTTTCATCAAGCTATTGAAAATTTTGAGCAATTATTTTTCCAAATATTTTTGTCTCACTTCTCAGTTTTTTCTTCTAGAATTTCAATTTTAGCCTCATTATACTGGTCAATGGCTTGCTGTTGTTTGTTACAGTATTTTTTCATTTTGGATAACTTGTCCTGTTATGTTTCGATATTTATTCATTTGTTTTCTATTTGCAGCATCTAATCTGTCAGTGTAGTTTTTAGTCACTCTGTGGTTTCATTTCTAGAAGATCAGTGCTTTTTGATCTTCCATTTATCTTTTTAACTTACTCCTGCTTTCCTCTATCTTCTTATACAAAATTGAGTTTTATTTTTAATAGTCATTTTGACATTCTTTTCCACAAATTTTTACCATCTTTGTTATTTCCTTGATTTCTTGATTTACTTCTCTCCTTGATATGAATTGTAATTCCCTGGCTCTTTTCATGACAAAATATAGTTTGTTTGTTTGTTTGTTTATTTAAAAGGATTGGTTCTTGCTTTGTTGCCCAGGCTAGAGGGCAGTGACTTGGTTATGAGTTACTACAGCCTTAAAAACCTGGGCTCAAAGGATCCTCGCACTTTAGACTCCCAAGTAGCTGGGACTACAGGCAAGTGACACAATGGCCGGCTAATTTTTCTTGTTTTTTGTAGAGATAGGGATCTCACTATGTTGCCCAGGCTGGTCTTGAATTCCTGGTTTAATTCATTTTCCTGCCTTGGCCTGCCAAAGTGCTTGGATTACGGGGTGAGCCACTGTGCCCTGCCCACTAGTGAAGTTTAATTGTATCCAGTCATTGTGAACTTAAGGTGCTAGATTTTATTTCTTTGAATAGTTTGGGTCTATGTTTTGGGTCATAAATAAACTACTTAGAAGTTTCTTTTTAAGCTCTGTTATATTGATCCAGAGAAGCATTTAGTTTAGGACTAATTTGGCCTAACTCATGAGGCAAGATGCTTTTGAATGGATTGTATTCCAAGAGTTGGCATACTTTTCTCTAGAAGACCAAATAGTAAATCTCCATACTTTGTGGGCCAAATTACGTTTTTTGCAACTATTTAATTATGCCATTGCAGCATAGAATCAGCTATAGATAATATGTAAACAAGTGAGTTTGGCTATGTTCCAATAAAATTTCATTTACAAAAACATAGGTAGCATGCCACATTTTGGTCATATTGTATTGACTCCTACTCTACTTAATACTGTGTGTCAAGAGATCATTCCGTGTGGCTGTTCCCTCTCTTTACAGAGCTCTAGTGATCATTCTCAATGTACCTTCCTGGTGTTTCTTTCCTAACTTCAGGAATTACTTTACGTGTATGCACAGATCAGTGCTCAAAGTCTCCAGAACACCCTCTGGTGATCTATAATGTTAGCTCCCTCCTTTTCAGTAATCTGTCTCATAAATTTGGGTACTCTTGCCCTTCTTGAACTCTGACCTCTGGCTCTTCAACTCAGGGAAACTGCTAGGTCCTGCTTGTGTTCCTCTGTTTTATGCTGTAAACTCTCACCAGGCAATAAGCTGGGATAATCTTGAGCCTTTTTTACTTTGGTTTTTTATTCTTGGGGATCACTGTTATTATTTAACTATTGTCCAGTATCTAAAAGTTACTATTTCCTTTCTTTTGTCTGTTTTTTTCCAGTTGTTTCAGAAAGGTATATACATTTAGTTCCTGTTATTCCATCATAATTCAGAGCATAAGTCACTTCTGCTTAAAAAAGCACTTTATACATTTTTTTTAACTTTTAGTCACAATACTTATACTTATTCTCTTTCTACCACAAGTCCATGGGAATGGATTTTAACATTAAAAAGGTTTTATTCATTTTCTTTTCTTTTTTTATATTTTACTTATACATCATTGGTGATCTCTTATAAATGCACTTGGAACTTTTATAGTCATTCACTATGGTAAACATTTGTTAAAATAAAGTTTCTGATTTTTTTAGCATTGTTCCCTTTGAGCTTATAAAAACCTTTAAAGTGGATATTTGTCTGTTTGCTTTTACTTTTCATTTTTTCCTATTAGCCCATCTTAAAAATTATTCTATGACGGTGCCTGCGGCTCAAAGGAGTAGGGTGCCGGCCCCATATACTGAAGATGGTGGGTTCAAACCCAGCCCTGGCCAAAAAAAACTGCAAAAAAAAAAATTATTCTACTACTACTATAAATAGCTACATTTTCCCCTTCATATTAATGAATTTTGATTGACATGTTGTATTATCCCTGATCTGGTAAAGGAGTATTTTTTTTTTCTTTTTTTTGTCAAATGTTAGCTTTTGGCTGAGAATGTCGGAGGTTGATAGTGTTTTGGTATAGCTTAGACCTTATAATATAACTTTAAAATTAACATGAATATTAATGGGTAGAAATCTAAGAGACAAGAAGACAAGATGGATTGACATTATAATGTTGACTTTTACACAAAGATGAGAGCAGTTAAAATCTCTGGGCAGCTAAATATAAAGATGTCTTTAAATGGACAACAGAACAAAGTTATGATTGTGTTCTTGGGTTTAGTTTGTTCCCATCTGTACTGTATTTACTGGTGTGTCTTTCATATTCATAAAGATGGATCATAACCTTCAATTGTTTTATGGTTCTGATGCTTTTGGCCCTCATTTTTGCATCCTTTTGGTTATTTTATCTGAGATATGATGAAATGGGAAAGGATGGGCTAAGTCTTCACTTCAAGGGGAAATTAGGGTGATCATCATTTTTGAGCAGTGCAAACCTTTCAGGGTTACACAAGAAATTTCTCCTGCTATACCAGCTAAATAATTCATTCAATTAATGTTTATTGAATACCTGTGCATCCCACATTTGATAATTCAACCAAGCAAGGATCGAAGATATTTGAAAGATGAATAAATGTAAAAGGTAACACAATAATAAAAATAATACAAATAAAAAATAAGTATAATAACTATTTACATCGTATTAGGTATTATAAGTAGTCTAGAAATGGTTTAAAGTATATGGGAGTGGAGATCCTTGTAGGTTATATGTAATTACTGCACCGTTTGTATCAGGGACTTGAGCATCCATGGATTTTGGTATCTGAAGAAGGTCATAGAAGCAGTCCTCCAGGGATACTGAAGACCAACTGTACTTTGGTAGACACTATGCTAAATGCTGAGAATATAAGGATTGTTACGTGTCATCTGTCTTTTAAAATGTTCGTTCTTGATTGGGAAGGTAAATGTTTAAGTAGGTAACTGTGCTTATTATCTTTAATATTTGGGGTATATGTTGAAATGCTCAGGAGCCCCACTGAGAAATGAGCAAGCCTTATAGTGACTACTTAGTAAATGCATCAGCTATAATACTGGAACTCATTATCACACAATGTACCACAATACTCCTATTTCTACTGATTATCCCTTGTTCATAACATTCTCATTTTTTCCTACCACAAACATGTCAGTTGGTTATAATTCCTGACTAGGCAGGGTGACACCAGCCTTGATGGTTGTGGTATCTCAGGCAGTAGTCTCGGTTCTTATTGGACTGGTGCAGTTTTCCATTGACTTTAATCATAGCATATGGGAGTACTTTGAAGTTACCCCAAGGGGTCTTTTGTTTCAAAGACATACTCCTCAGTCTACCCATTGTGCAATTTCCTCTCTTCAGAATTAGAATCAAAGTCAGAACCAGAATCAATCACCCATCTGGTATAGTAACTTCTGTCTTCACCAGCTGACTCACAGAAGTGAGGAACTCAGAGTGGCCAGGGTGGCAGTGTCAACTCTGTTCAGTAGAACCATTGCTGTATCTTCTGGTGGAAACACACCTTCTTTGGTAATGGAAACCTCTTGCCAAGAATAGCTCAGAGTCATAGGGATAAGAAGCAAATATCTTGTTCATGGATCGGACTTCAGGGATGACGATTTGAAGAGCCGCTCTCATTCCCACCTCTTGATCTTCAGATTCATGATTATTAGCAATAGGAGAAATAGCACCACATGTTGGCCACTGGGTTGCAGCATATGTCATATTCTAGTGACATTAAACTGGTCCTACTAGGTGTTACCACACCCAGCTGGCACATGACTGAGTCTTCAATAAGCCATTCTACTGTTCTGTCAGACTTGTACGGTGATGGGAACATTGTAAAGGCAGTGAATTCCACGAATATGGGCTCATTGCTTTGTTTAAATAGTATATAATTAGAGTGTTTTTGTCAGAAGCTATCCTGTCCACAATAGCATGACAGTAAATAAGGCAATTTATAAGTTTATGGATGGTGGTTTGGGCAGACTTATTGAGGTCAAGAAGGCAAATTCATATTGAGAATAAGTGTACACTTTCCAGTGAGAACAAAGCGTTTCCCCCCTATGATAAAGTGGTCCAACGTAATCCTTCTAGGAGCTCGCTGCCAGGAACCTGGCTAATGCTCACTAGAAATGCTAAAGTGGGGGCTGTTGTTGGTCTCTGCTGAAGGCAGTTGAATGCTGTTACTAGATCGGCTTTGGTGAGTGGAAGTCCAGGTTGCTAAGCACACACATAATCTTTGTTACACAGCCATAACCATTTTGTAGGTGAGCCAATGGGCAAGGACAGTGGTAGTCGGGAAGAAGAGTCTAACTGATGTCTGTAAAAAAGGATTGTTTTATCCACCTGATTATGCTAAAGCTTTCCTCTGCTAAGAGCATTCTTTAGTGAGCACTGGGACACAAATATTTCCATATCCTTCCCATTTGGGGTGTTCTCTTCTCATATTTGTTGAGATCTCCTGATGGCCAGTTTTATGATCTTGTTTCTTCCAAGTTCTCAAGGTCCACCTAAAAAGTTTGTCAATGTGCGTGAATCAGTTACCTCCAGCCATCTCTCTTTATGTCATCAAGATGTGCTTCAGTTTCCTCTTGTATACCACTTTAATTGGATTACAAATTGCTAACTTTTTGGCTTGGTAGGTCAGACACGCTGCTGTATGATGGGCAGCTCCATTCACATAGTAATTTAAAAGTCCATGGCTCAGCACTCGTTCTGCACGCAGGCCCAGTAACAAACCAAAAGCTGGTTCTGAGAAAGAAAGAAGAAATGATTATTGGTAGAGGATGTTGTAGCTTTGCTCCCAAATCCTCATGATCTGCAGTGTGACTCACCTAGGTTCCTGCCAAATGCCTATCTGCCTCAGACATTTCAAGCATCATCAGATCTGCTGGATCCTGCAGCTTGACTGACAGAGCAGCTGGCTTGACAGGCTGGGCATGTTGCAGAGCCTTTTTTAAAAATTCTGTTCCCCACTCAGTATGCTGACAGATAAAAAGTCTGAGCTTAGGCTTGTGGCCAAAACTAGATCTTTTAAAATTCAGCAGGTTATGGAATACCTAATGAAGTCTTCAGAAAAATAGCTAGTGAGTGCTTTTCTTGCCAACAAAATAATCAAATCTTTTTTTCCTGATCACTTGGAGCGTTATGCTGTTATGGTTTTCTTTTCTTTTCTTTTTCTTTTTTTTGGGGGGAGGGGTTGGTATCAACTAAAAACCTTACAGCTTTTTTATTTTTTTAAAAAAGCAGAGTAATAACAAGGAGTATTTAGGTCTGGTATAGCAATCCTAACCCTGGACATGTGGTTGATGCAATAGATTTGTTGAATTACTGCATGAAACACATATGAGCCAATAAGCATATATGAGACAAATGTTCATGTTATACAAGTAAGTAGAACATAAGGAATGAATGTATGTAGGGTGGTTTATATAAACATAGACACCCCTGGGTACCTAATGAAACTATTCAGTTTTTTTAAAATTGTAATTTGTTTTCTGTCATACAGAATGGATGCGAATGATCATATGTATGCATGTTTTAAATACGTTTTATCTTTAGAGCAATGTTAGATTTACAGACAAGTTCAAAGACAGTACAGAGAGTTTCCGTATGCCCCACATACAGGGTTCCTTATTATTAAGGTTAATAAAGCTCCTCCAATCAGGTAGCAAACCAACATAGACACATTATTCTTAACTAATGTTTATATTTTTTCAGGTTTTCTTAGTTTTTGTTTTTAACGTAATATTGCTTTTCTGTTATAAGATGCCATCTAGAACACCACCTTATGTTTAGTTATCATGTCTCCTGAGGCTCTTTTGGTTATGACAGTTTCTTTTTTTTTTATTTCTTATAGCATAACTGTGTACATTAATGCAATCATGGGGTACAGTGTGCTGTTTTCATATACATTTTTAAATGTATATTTAAAATGTTGACCACTCATCAAAGTGGTCAACATAACCTTCATGTCATTTTCCTAGTTATTGAGTTAAAACGTTCTTACTCTGCTTTTAGACAGATTCGCTTGTACCCTTGTAAGATAATCCATAGAAGTGACCCCACCAATCACCCTTCCTCCCCCCATCCAGCCCCCTCACCTCCCCTTCCCACCCCCTGTCCATAATCTAAGGCTATAATTAGATTATGGCATTCCTATAAATGCCCATCAACCCACGAATGGATCAATAAATTGTGGTACATGTACACCATGGAATACTATGCAGCCCTAAAGAAAGATGGAGACTTTACCTCCTTCATGTTTATATAGACGGAATTAGAAAATATTCTTCTTAGCAAAGTATCTCAAGAATGGTTATGACAGTTTCTAAGAATTTATTTGCTTTTGATGAGTTTGGAAGTTTAAAGTCATATTGCTCAGATATTTGGTAAAATGTCCCTCAAGTGGAACTTGTATGATATTTTTCTTGTGATTAGACTGGGGTCCCACGTGTTTGTGTTTGGGAGGAAGACCATTGCCAGCCATTGTCATCACAGTGTGTCAAGGTCAAAGGTACATATTATCAGTATGACTTGTCATTGTTATATTAACCCTGACCACCTGACTGAGACAGTGTGTGGCAGGTTTCTCTAAGGTTCTCCTACTTCCCATATGTTACCCTGGGGAAAAATTTGATATGCAGAATATATACTTAAGGCACAGAGGATTATGTTTCCCACTGGAGGGTGGAGTATCAATACAAATTATTTGGAATTCTTCCCCATGAGAGGTTTGTCTCTTCTTCCCCATTCATTTGTTTATTTAATCACTTATTGAAATCATTATGTATTCATGTCATTCATTTTATACTTTGGTTATAATCCAATATACTATTTTATTGTTCCAGTTGTTTCTGCTCTGTCTGTTGGGGGCTTGTTTAGTTGGGCTTCGTGTTCTTTTGAGACACTATCGATATCATCATTGTGGTTGTTTTTTTTAAACATTCCCTTACTTTCTGTGATGACAAGATGCAAGGCTCCTCTTGTGAATTTCCTGCCCTAATCCTAGAATCAGCCATTTTCCCAAGGAGAGGGATGTTTTTATTTGAGAATGTTGTTAGAAGCCAAGATCTGGGTGCCACTTGTACTCCTTCCTATTTGGGTGCCATTGCCTTTAGGTTCTCTCAGTTGACAAAGCGAGGAAATACTTGCATGTGTGTTATCCGATTCTGTTTACATAATATACACAGATTTATCCAATTCTCTACATGTAATCATCTGCGTCTATATTAAGCTAAACATGAGATCCTACTCATGGCTCTAACTCTAATTTATTACCACATGGATCACTTTAGCCTTCTTAGCCCATTTATTTGTAAACACCCACCCCCAGATAAGAGAAACCTGACTTCTAATGTCTATTGTGCCTTTACTTGTTGTATTCCAGTATACATGCATCGTGTTTGGGGAATTGCTATCCCATATTTTCCTGGGAAACAACTTTACCTACTGAACTACGCACTTTCCCTGGCTTCACTCTTACATTCTCTTAGGTCAGCACTTTCTCCCATCCCTTTCAATGAGATTATTTTATACATTTGTAATGCAAGTGATTCTATTATCATCATCTGTTTCCATCCTAGGATCCCCTAAACATCTCAAGTGATTTTTAATTTTTTACATACGTTACAGTCCAGTCTTTGTGCTGTAAAGTTTAATCAGTTTTGACAAATGCATAGTGTCATCTACCCACGATGACAATATCCTACAGAACGTTTCACTACTCTGGAAAAAGGCCCCTGTGCTTCACCTGTTTAATCCTCCCATGAACTCCCATCAACTGCTGATTTATTAACTATTTCTATAATTTTGTCTTTTCTAGAATGTCACATAGATGGAATCGTGCAGACTCTCACAAGTAATATTCATTTAAGATTCATCCATGATTTTTGGATGAATCCAAATCTCAATGTGGTTATCCAGAATAACCACATTTCCTAGTTTTTGTGTTTGCTGCTTTGATAACTTGGGGATTTGCAGACCCTGGAGAGATTGCCCTTCCCAGGTTGAGCTATTAGAGGTAGCAAACCAATCCTATCTTTTATAAGCAAACTAAACAATCCAGACTCTATACCCCCCAACCCTCCTGCTTTATTTGGCTCTTACCTTTCAAGCCACAGTATCTCTGCCCTAATCATCCCAGGGCCAGATACCAGATAACCAGGGGTGAACTCAATATGCCAGAGCACACTGAAATTATTCAAACTAGTTAATCCTAAACCTGCTTAGCCCACTTACTCTGTTTCAGTCTTTCCTTCTTTCAAAAAAACACAATAAAGACTCTTGTCCACATTTTCCCCCTGCTCCTCTGTCTCCTGGCTAACCACTGTGGCAGGTCGTGCCCTTTTCCCTTGAGATCTGTGAGTATAACAAGCTGTCTTTTGAATGACAGTCATCTCCTGATTATTTGGCCTTGCCATACCTAAATAAAAACATACAGGTCATTTCTTGTCTTTAATCATTGAATAGTATTCCATTATATGGATATTCCACAGTTTGTTTATCCATACACTCATTGAAGAATGTATTAGTTGCTTCTATTTGCGGGCGATTATGACTAAAGCTGCTATAACATTTGTGTGGAGGAGGTTTTTGTGTGGCAAACATTTTTAAATCAGTTGTATAAATATCTAGGTCTGTAATTGTTGGATTATATGGGAAGACTGTGTTTTGCTTTGTAAAAAACTACCAAACTGCCTTCCAAATTGGTTGTACCATTTTGCGTTTCTACCAACAATTAACGAGAGTTCCTGTTGTTACACATCTTTGCCAGAAATTGGTATTTTTATTAATTTTATAAAAATCAATCTATTCTAATAGGTGTGTTGTTTTGATTTGCACTTTCTTTATTAGTAAGCATCTTTAGTATATTTTCTTGCCATTCATATATCTTCTTTGGTGTCCATTAATATCTTTTTATCCATTCTTTAATTGGGTTTTTCATTTTCTTATTGTTGATTTTAACAGTACTTTGCATATTTAACCATAATTACTTTATCAGATGTTTCAAAAATATTTTTCTCCTGCCTATAGTTTTATATTTTCATTATCTTAACACTGTATTTTATAGAACAGATAATTCCACTTTTAAGTTGTTTTTATCCTCATATTAACCTGAAATAAATTTTTTTCTTTCTTTTTTTTTAAAATAAATTTATTTTTCAAAAAAAATAAAAAAATAAAGCCTAGCTTATCAATTTTTGTCTTTCACAGTTTATGTATTTTGTGTGTGTGTGTGTGTGTGAGAGAGAGAGAGAGAGATACTTAAAAACATCAAACTCAAGGTCACTGAGATTTTCTTCTATGATTTCTTCTAGACATTTTATAGTTTCAAATTTAACATTTAGGCTTATAATCCACTGGTTTAACTTTTATGAAAGGTGTTTGTCTATGTTCTTTTTTTATGGATATTTGATTGTTTTAATAATATTTGTTGAAAGGCTATCTTTTCTCTGTTGAATTGCCTTTATACTTTTATCAAATTGGCGGGTTGTGATGGCTCATGCCTGTTATCCTAGCACTCTGGGAGGCCGAGGCGGGTGGATTGCTTGAGCTCATGAGTTCAAGACCAGCCTGAGCAAAAAGTGAAACCCCATCTCTACTAAAAATAGAAAAATTGAGGCAAGAGGATCACTTAAGCCCAAGATTTGGCAGTTGCTGTGAGCTACAATGTCATGGCACTCTACCCAGGGTGACAGCTTGAGACTCTGTCTCAAAAAAAAAAAAAAGACTTAGTTAAATTTATATGGGTCTATTTTTGTACTCTCCATTCTGGTTCATTAATCTATGTGTCTGTTTTTTCTTCTTTTTTAAATAATACCACACCGCCTTTATTATAGTAATTTTATAGTAACTTTTGAAATTGGATATGTGCTCTCAAACCTCACTTCATCAGCAATATGTTAGCTATTCCTTGCATTTTACTTTCTCATATAAACCTTAAAATCAGTTGGTCAGTATCTGAACTATGGTATGCTACATTTTGGTTGGGATTGTGTTTACTCTATAGATCAAGTTGACAAGAATTTTGAGTTTTCATCTGTAAACGTGGAATATCTCTCCCTTTATGTAAGTATTCTTGGGTAGTGTCTTTTTTCCCTCTCTTCCCTCTTTATATTTCAGTTTGGCATGTTCCTACTGATCTATCCTTGTGTTTACTGATTATTTCTTTCCCCTGCTGTGTCCAGTCTACTGAGGAACCCATCAAGAGCATTCTTTACTTAGGTTAGAGTTTTCTCATATCTAATGTGGTATTTCCTTGGATTCTCATTAGAGTTTCTTTCTCTCTCCTTATATTACCTGTCTGTTCTTGCATGTTGTCTCTTTTCCCCATTATACTCCTTAACATATTAATCATAGTTATTTTAAATTCTCTGTCTGCTGATTCTAAAGACTGTGTCATATCCGAGTCTGGTTCTGAGTTTGCTTTGTCTATTTAGACTATACTTTCTCTCACCTTTTAGCAGGTTTTCTAGACTTGCAGTCAATCTCAGGTTGTGGACTGGGTGCCAAGCAGTCTATGGCTTGTTAGGAACTGGGATGCACAGTTCATCTGTATTTTGTGTTTATAGTTGCTCCCCATCACTCACATCACCGCCTGAGCTCTGCCTCCTGTGAGGTAAGCCATAGCATTAGATTCTCAGAGGAGTGCAAACCCTACTTTAACCTGTGCATGGGAGGGATCTAGGTTGTGCTCCCCTTATGAGAATCTAATGCCTGATAATCTGAGGTGGAACTGAGATGATGATGCTACTGTTGGGGAGCAGCTGCTAATATAGATTATAATTAACAGAGAGGTTTCACTGCCCAGAGACCATAATAAATCAATTGCTTGCAGACTCATGGCAAAAACCACCCCTTCCGTCGGCCCCTTCCCTAGTGTGTGGAAAAATTGTCTTCCATGAAACTTGTCCATGGCACCAAAAAAGGTTGGGACACTGTTCTAGACAATGTATCACGTAGTAGACACTGAATCAAATAAACCTCCTTTGTGACCTTTTATGTTATACAGGTCAGATTGGGTTTAGGTTAATGATGCTGAAGTTGCTTCAAATTCCTATAGTGTCTTTGTTTTTGTCTCCTTTGCTTTCCTCAGGCCTCCTTAACAACACTGTCTTTGATAGCCTCTATGTCTTGGTGCTGTTTGAGTGGTAATCCACTGCTATTATATTAGAGACCTATTGGTGTTAGGTAAGGTGCAGGGGAGAGGAAGCACTCTATAATCTTAGGACTAAATCTCAGTGTTTAGTGGGCTTTTCTTTTGCGTGTTCTTCACAGGTGTTTCTTAGCTTCCTCCTTTAGCTAAGACCGGAAAGCTACAGAGTGTTTGAATCAGAGAAATGACTTTTCCATGTGGGATAAGGCTCTGGTAAAGTCTTTTCTGCTGGAGAGCAGGCCCTGTGTACAAGGCTCTGTGTGTATTTCACAATGTTTACTCTCGCATGACCCCTGCCAGAGCCATCTTTCTTTAATGTTAATGGTGAAAACCTTGTGCTTTTTTTTGGAAATAAAGCCTAGAAGAGTTGTGGTACCCTCATAGGACTCTGTCCCCCACTCCCAAGAGTTTTTCTCTTTCCTGCTAATCTACGTTCACCCTCCAGGGATTCATCAAAGTTGCCGTTTAAGTATCCCTTCCAGTTTGTGGCTCCAAAAGGATTCTGTTCAGGGTAGACAGATATGAGCTGTGATTATCTGGCGTTACTTTTCTCTCCAGATTTGGTGGTGGCACTTCACACTGAAACTTGCCTTATGAGTCCAGGAAAGGTCCCTAGTTTTCAGTTTGTTCACTTTGTTGTAAGGCTGGGAGTGAATACGTCTAGCTCAATTATTCATGGTTTTACCTTCTTTTTGATGTAGCAAAGTCATGTTGAGGAAACACGTTTTTGTACCTTAAGGAATATATTACTTATCCTAAGTAATTAAAATCAACATATAGTGTGTGTGTGTATATATAGTTTTTTTTTAATTTACTAGATGTTTTACTTAGTTTTACGACTTCAATAAAAAAAAAAATTACTGCTTTCCTTTCCAGTTGATATGTTTAGGCATTTGGCTTTTTTTTAAGCTGAAGGACCTACATCTAAGGTATTTTCCAAGTTTTTAAAAATCATTACCTCGTCATTAATTTCCTACTGTAATTTGGACTATAGCTCTGAGGAGCTGCTACAGACTTGGGTGAATCTAAGTAAAGTGGCTTTGCCATAGAGCTTTTTTTTTTTTTTTTTTAATCCTGAAAAAGTTAAATTTGCTGTAGGAGTAAAGAAGAACTGAGCCAGAGGACCAAAATCTAAAAACTGATCTAAGTTATGATGGGAACACTTGAAAACTTTTCTCTATGTGGCAAAGCATACGTCTGTGTCTTTATTAAATGGAATCACTGTCCAGCAGATCATAAAATTACATGATATAATTTCCCTGTACTACAGAACTTCCTGTGACTCACAGACATGAACTACCTTGTGTTTAACTAGCACTATTTTTTTTTTTCTAATACAAACCAAGAGCCAAATTAGTTATTAAGCTTCCAGGAAAATGAACAAGATTGTCTTTGCTCTTATTCTCTCTCTTTAAAACCACAGATTTACTTAATGTTATTTCTTCCTTCTTTTCAAATAAGAATTCCTTGCCAATTTTGATAAAAATCCAAAGCAATTGGCAGGCATTGATATTTCCTCCCTCCTCTGCATGTCTCATGAAAAATGACCCACCAATATGTCTCCAAGTAATTTACTTCCCCATCTCTGGAAGCACCACTAATAACAGCACTCCTTGAAGAAATTTCAAGACTTCGGGCTTCTTATCAGCTAACTTAGCAGCAGTCAACCTGGACAATATTCAATATTCTTTCTGGTTACAGTAATTCTGCTACTATTACACCTTACATATAGAATGTTAGATTTTTATGTTTTTAACAGGGAAATAATGTTGACCCTAATTCATTAAGCAAATCTACATTTTTAGAAATTATTTATGTACATATATGTATAATTTTCTCATTGAAGTTATACTACAATTTCATAAGTTAGGGGATTCAACAGGCCTACTCTGGTATGACCAGATGGGTTGTTTTGCCCATAATCATGTCATTTTAAAGATGAAAAATCCTGTATATAGATTAATTATCTTATCCAAGATAATCTAGCCAGTGGTCAGAAGAACTGACATCTGAACTACGGTGTCATGCCGTGTCAGATGATCTCAGATCCCTTCACTATGAAGGAGGCCACCAGCTATCAGTGTGTGGTGATTGTTTTAGCCAGATGAGGCATTGAGTGCTATTGTATTAACCCTATAATAGCAACTATTGGTGTAATTTTTTTTGGATATGTATATTATAAAAGAAGAATAGATTAGAATTATCTTACCAGAGTATCAAAAGAAATACAACTAGTAATCAGAACCAGGACAAGTTCTCTATGATCAAGATTATCCTGTTAGCTTTCTGAGTTGGGGAGCAATGTGAGCATGACTTTCTTGAACTGTAGGGTTTTATTTTTTCCCTCTTTTCCAGTTTCTTCCCTTCTCTCCTTGCCTCCCTCCCTCCCTCCATCCCTCCTTCCCTTCTTCTCTCTCTCTCTCTTTTTGCCTTACACGGAAAAATCATCAGGAGACGTTGCATTTTGCTAAGTGGGCTGCCAATTGTTAAAATGCTAAATTTGGGGTCATGCAAAATACGCATGGGTCAGCGTATTACGGCCTTTGGGCCAAATACTGCTCAGCACCTGTTTTTGTGTGGTTCTAAGAACTAAGAATGGTGTTTATATTTTTAAGTTGTTAAAAAGAGAATAATATTTTGTGACACATGAAAATTACATGAAATTTAAAACCAGTGTTGCACCACAGCATGCTCATTCGTTTCCACATCGTTTCTGCCTTCTGTCCAGCTGCAGGGGGAGAGTAGAGCAGTTGTAATGGGGACACTAAATGGCTTATATAGCCTAAATTATTTACTCTCTGGCCCTTTACAGAAAAAAATTGTTGCCCTCTGTTTTAGAGGATTAACTGTACACCCCAGAGCTTAGAATTTAACAAATACTTGGAATTTAATCATTAGATCTCCCTAGTTTGGAAAGAGGGCTTATCATTTTTTTAAAATGTAGATCTTTCTACAAGACAAATAAGCCTGTAAATTGCTAGGAATAAGTAAGACATTATTGATTATATACTAACATGGCATATAATAAATAGGTCGGACTAATAGAGGAAAGATTTGAGAAAACATGAGGTGTTCTCTTCGACATTCTAACAGTATGAGGACGCAGGCAATGAGAAGGGGTATAGGGGGCATGGATTAAAAATTATAAAACAGAGACATTTACCATGGATCTTTGATATGTCTAGCTCACCATATCATTTTTATATACATTTTCTATTTTAATCTTCATAATCCCTCCAGGTAGATATTAAAATACTAATTTTTGTTAAAAACGAAATGGAGCTTCAGAGATTCTCCAAGATCTCAAATCTAGTGGGTGGCAACCAAGCTGAGACAGAATTCAACCCAAATCTATCCAGTTCCCATGATTACATGTAATTTTCTTTTCTTTACGTATTTTTGCTTAGGAATGGCTCTAATTGCATTATTGTAATGTACCATCAAATTGCTAATTATAATAATGAACTCTCTATTTTAGTTGGTTGTGTTTTGTTTTTATAGGAGGGAGAGGAAGGCTGACCCAGCCCAAATAGCTTTGATTAGTACCTGGTAACCGAGGGATCAGGATGGGAGGTGATGACTTTAAAAAATCATTCTATGTCCCAACCTTTCCCCTCTCTACCCCAGTTTACTAGGTTGAACTCATGGAATTGTCATTTGAAGGTCAACATGACTTGAAGTTCAAAAGCAGTTTCATGAGATGCAACTTAATGTATTCATGTTCCATCAAGGAAAATTAACCTTGAGTCTTGAAACTTCCAAGAAGACCTTGTGGAATGGAAAGGGGTTGAGTAATTCTCTTAGCCTGTGGCTGATGAGCTGAGTTACAAATCAATGCTGATCTCTCTTACTGCCAGTAGGCAGAAACATTTTCTTTACAACTTTTTATCTCTTCCCCAAGCTATAGATCCCTTTGACATCCATCATATATACCTACCTTCAAAAACATAATGAACCAGAATAATTGCTTTTATTTATCTGACTATGATGTCCTATTATGATGATAGTCATATGATCAAATGTAAGTGTGACTGTGCCTTAAGCCATTTCCCAAATTAAGAGTAGAACATGTCCAGATTCATTGGACTTAATTCCCACATAATTTTCTGACCAGGATGCCATGGATTTCATACTGGTTTCTTATCTAAATTTGGAAGCAATTGCAGTGAATTATGGGGTGTTTCATAAGCTTCCTTTAAAAACAGTTTTTCTTTTTGTGTTTGTAACTCCTCATAACATCCTTTTCTCTGCATTTCCCCTCTGTGTGGGGCCATTTGTCACTACAGCTTTTCTCATACCCAAATTTTATGTTCCTTTTCAGTTATTCATTATTTCTGGGCTGCTGCTACTGGTTTAAATCATGGCTTTACTTTTTTCCTGGTTAAAAAAATAAAACAACATGTAAGGAAAGTTATCCATACAGATGACTTAATGTTTATAGATCTTTTTGTGGAGATAGGAAATGCCTCACCAGCTGGCCCAGGGGAGAGGGTTAGGGACAGAGTACATCATGTGGCTTTTGAGAGAGGAAAAGAGAATTCCTAAATTCTTTCTCCCAGGCAGAATCACTGTGGTTAAGCTTACATAAAACCTATCTCTGAAGCTTTGCTGCTCACAACACAGATGTGTGAAAGCAAAGACCATGTGATCCTTTCAGTTGACACAGAAAAAAATCATTGGACAAAATTCAGCATCTTTTCATCCTAAGAACACTGAACAAAATTGGTATAGATGGGACATTCCTCAAAATTATAAAGTGATATACAACAAAACTGCAGCCAATATCATAGTGAGTGGGAAAAAATTGAAAGCATTCCTACTTTGAACTGGACACAGACAACGTTGCTCACTTTCACCATTTTTATTCAATATAGGCTGGAAGTTCTTACCAGAGTAATTAGGGAAAAGAAGGAGATCAAGAGGGTCCAAATGAGGGAAAGAAGAAATAAAATTATCCCTCTTTACTGATTCCATGATCTTATATTTAGAAAACCCCAAAGATTCAACTAACTGACTCCTAGAGTTGATAAGTAAATGCAGCAAATTCTCAGGTTGCAAAATCAATTCGTGCATTCAAACTTATAATTTTCAGACAGTAAGCTGAGAATAATATCAAAGATGGCAATACTTCTTGCAGTAGCAACAAAGAAATAAAATACCTAGGAATATGCTTAACAAAGCAAGTAAAAGATCTCTACAGGGAGAATTATGAAACATTGAGAAAAGAAATTGCAGACGATGTGAACAGGTGGAAAAATATACCATGCTCATTGATTGACAGAATCAACATTGTTAAAATGGCCATACTTCCCAAAGTGATTTACAGATTTAATGCAATTCCCATTAAAATGCCAAGGACATTTTTTGAAGATCTAGAAAAAAATAGTTCTGTGCTTTGTATGGAACCAGAATATCCCGAATAGTCAGTGCAACCTTACAAACTATGGGAGGCATCTCCCTACTAGACTTCAAGCTATACTGCAGGACTATAGTCAAAACAGAGCCTTAGACCTATGGATAAGGACAGAGAACCCAGAGATTAAATCATACTCATATTTTCATCTGATTTTTGACAAAATAGACAAAAACATACAAGTAGGAGAAAGAATTCCTGTTCAATAAATGGTGTTGGGAAAACTGGATAGCCACATATATAAGACTGAAACAGGATTTGTACCTCTCAACACTCAAGAAATCTAACTCACTATAAATAAAAGACTTAAATCTAAGGGAAGAAACTATAAGAATCCTAGAAAAGGGCCAAATGCAGTGGCTCATGCCTATAATTGCAGCACTCTGGGAGGCCAAGGCAGGTGGATGCTTTGAGTTCACAAGTTCGAGACCAGCCCAAGCAAGAGCAAGACCCTATCTCTAAAAATTAGTTGGGTGTTGTGGTGGACATCTATAGTCCCAGCTACTTGGGAGGCTGAGGCTAGAGGATCACTTGAACCCAAGAGTTTGAGGTTGCTGTGAACTATGATGCCATAGCACTCTACTGAGGGGCAAGAAAGTGAGACTTTGTCTTAAAAAAAAAAACATCCTAGAAGAAAATGTTGGAAAAACTCAGCCACAGATATCAGCCTAGGCAAAGAATTTATGAAGAAGACCCAGTACTAATTTTTAAAAATCTTAGTGATGGATGTACCTATTAAGAAATAGAAGTCACACAATATAAATGGATAGACACTGAGAACTGACTGACTGGGCATTTATGCCTGTCATCCTTCCCTCCAATGGTCCATCTGAAAAGGTAATCAAACCACTATATAAGTAGAGAAGGAAAAGATCTTTACCTTACAGAAGAAATTGAGAATGTTACAGAAGGATGTCGGGTCCAGGAAATTGGATGATTTTTTTTCCCCCAAAACATTAAGAAAGATGCAAAGTTTGTACTATTTAATCTGTTTATTTTACCAAATTGTTACAATACAGATAATATATATTGGCAGAGGTAAGAAGAGAAAATGAAGAGATGAACTCCACTAATGAATGTTCCATCAACTTTGCATAATGAGCGCCAAGATTAACTAGTGCATGGGTTACTGAGGGTAACAGGTGAGGAGGGCCTGGAATCCATACTCACCTCCTCATTGGTGCTTGGCATAACTGGCAGCAGCTAGGGAAAGGGAATTTTTGGAAAGGAAAACAATCGGTGCTGAATATCAAGGGATTTCAGAAAGGTAGAGTGAAATTATACTGTGATTTATATTCCCATCAAACTGAATTTTTCAGAGCTAGCCACTCTGGAGATGTTTGGTGCAGAGACAGGTGTATATGTGGCTGGCTGGCTTGTGAAATATTGAGAGGTTGCTAAAGTGAAGCGATCCAGGAAGAAGGCAAGAGGGGAAGTTAGACAAATCGCAAAGGAACCACCATATAAGGGTCTTGTTTTCACTTATCTGTGATCCCAGAACTGGGACTTTATCAGCACCCACTGAAAGCATGTTAGAAATACAGCATCTGAGGTCTTGCCCTGTCCTACTGCAAGGTCCCCAGGTGATGCTCAGACATATTTAACTTTAACAACCACTGTCTATTATAAAACTTTGACTTTTACTCCAGCACAGTGGTAAGAAAAAGAGGGGTTGGGGAACTTTAAGAAATACCGATGTCCCAGTTATATACCCAGGATTTCTAATTTAATTGGTTTGAGCATTGAGATTTTTAAACACCTCCAATAATTCTATGAGCGGTAAGGATTGAGGATGGCTGTTCCAAGTAACATAATTTGATTTTCCTTTAGAAGAGACCACTCTTGCTGCTGGGTTAAGAAAAGCCCATATGAGGATAGCAGTAGAAATATTAATGAATGTAATGGGCAAAACTCCAATTTGTACCAATAAGAGATATTTTTAAATTGGGCTGGACTTCTTGTATGGTGTTGAATAAAAGTGGCAAGAGTGGGCATCTTTGCCTTAATCTTAGAGGAACAGCTTTCAGTTTTTCACCATTGAGTATCATGTTAGCTATGGGATTTTCAGATATACCCTTTATTACAGAATTTATTACATATAATTCTTTTTTAAATTAATATGATGATATAGATGATTAGGTTCTATTGTTTGCATTTGTTGAAGTCCAAGTTGTAGTTGTGCTCTCACCCGGGAGGTGGGCCATATAGCCTTACATTGTGCCTGTTAGGCGAGAGTACACCAGTCCTCCTACCTCCTCCTCTTCCCCCTTCCACTTCCCCCTCCCCCACTTAAGTTTAATTATGTTTTTCTCTTATGTGGGCATGTATTAGATCATCTACTGGCTTCATATTAGTATTGAGTATATTGAACACTGCTTTTCCATTCTTATGATACTTTACCACATAAAATGTTCTCCCGCTCTATCCAGGTTAATATAAAAGATGTAAAGTCTCCATCTTTTAATACCATGGAATAGTATTCCATGGTCTATATATACCACTGTCTATTAATCCATTCATGTGTTGATGGGCACTTAGGTTGATTGTGAATTGAGCTGCAATGAACATTCTAGTGAAAATGTCCTTATGATTTTTTTCTGTCTGGGGAGTTACCTAGTAATTGTTTTGTGGGATCAAATGGAAGGTCTCATTTTAGTTCTTTGAGGATTCTCCATATTTCTTTCCAAAGAAGCTGTATTACCTTGCAATCCCACTAAGTGGGATTGTGTAAAAGTGTTCCCTTTTCCCTACACCCTAGCCAGCATCTGTACCTTTGAGACTTTGTGACATGGGCTATTCTCACTGGGGTTAGGTGATATCTCAAGGTGGTTTTGTTTTGCATTTCTCTGATAATTAAGGATGGTGAACATTTTTTTCATGTGTTTTTTGGCCATTTGTCTGTCGTCTTCAGATATAATTCTTATGTAATTATTTTGTTTTGAAGCAAGGAAAGAGTTTTTTTTTTTTAAACCCACAGTATTTCCCTATAGAAACAAGCTAATTGAGAGTTTTGGATGTCTACATAAAGCTATGACCTTGTCATATCAAGGGATTTCAGAAAGGTAGAGTGAAATTATACTGTGATTTATATTCCCATCAAACTGAATTTTTCAGAGCTAGCCACTCTGCAGATGTTTGGTGCTGATAACTCAGTTTCTAGGTTCATTTGATCAGTTCTTCTACTAAGCCAGAAATAAATGAATCCCAAATGATTTCTAGCTATTCTAGGACAAGTGTCATTTTCCTCAAAGCCAGTCATTACACCTCTTCCCCTGATGTGTACCCTACGTTTTCCTTGCCAGACAAATTCTGTAACAAAGACTACAAAAGGAAAAACTGTTTACTTTCAAAATATGGCAAAGCTACTTTAATTGAAAGAAGATGAGATATAAAAACATTTGATCTAAGTACACACTAACCCTAATATGATGTAGTTATGAAACTCCAAAAGAATGTAAAAATGAAGAAAGAATTTAATTGCGTTCTATTGGAAGAGAAATATTGTGTGCTACAAATCTACCTTAAAAAAAAACAAAAACAAATGCTCTAGTATTTTATGTCTCTAAAAACTTAAAGAGTGGCTCAATAAAAATGTGAATTTTTAGGTTGCACTGACAGAGATTCTGAATCAGTGGTTCTGGGTTGAGAACCCTAGAACATGACTTTCAAGCAAGTGTGCAGGTGACTTTCAGGACGATTTGCCTTCTGGAGTATTTTGTGAAACATTTGGAGAAAAATGAAATTTTGATGGTGCAGAGGTCTTTGAAAAATTCAGTTCCTGCAATGTTCACAAAACTTCCCCCACTGACCTATAATTCTGGAACTTTTCCATCAACATGATATTAATGTTCTACACTCCAAGGTCCTGTATTACAAGGAGCTAAACATGCTCCAAAGTTGATAATGAAGCCAATGTCAATTTCAAATGGTATTAATGGTAAACACCCTATTTAGCATGTACAGAACTTTTCAGTTATAATAAAAGATATTATACACAAGACTATAGAGATGTGTCAAAGCTAGCAGAATGAGTACAAGAAATACTTCACTAAAGTTACCTAGACTCATACCTGAAGTTAAAGAATGGCATCTTGCTTCTTGCATCTAGAAGTAATGAACTTAAAATTTCCACCTCTGGACCGTTGGTACAGACCAGTGCTACTGGAAGTGTGTTCCGTAGATCAGTGCCCATCCTGAATTGTTCATCAGTTGGTGACAAAATCAGTTCAGAAATTAAAAAGCAAGCCTTCGAAACTTTTGATAGCATTTTAAAATAGTGATTTTGTTTCTTGCATCTACTAAGTGAAATAACTTGGGCTTGCATTTTTTGTATGTCTTTTAGTTTTATCTTTCTAGTATTCATTTTGATTGCATTGTATGAGGGTATTGAACCATGATGGATGGGAAATTTTAGGTAGAATTGTCTTGTCACCATAGGTAGTTTGAGAGGCATTGGTCTAGATCACTTTGTTTGTAACTCTTCTTTCTTGATGGTTTTCCTTGAGGTAGTAATTTATGATTGCTCAGAAACTCATGATTGCTCTCTTCCTGACTCACACCTTAGCTGTCACTAAACCTATTTCTACCTTTAACTAGATAGTGAAGATGAGCAAGAGCTATCTATGGTATTTCTTTCTGTATATTTCCTTTGTTTCAGAAAGGATTTAAGGGAGCTGGTTCAGGGGGCTAAGAAGGCAGAGAAGGAATGAGTATTCTAAATTTAGGAGACATTTTCTGTTCCTAAAGAAAGACCCCAGTGGCATTTGGATGGGGTCTTCCCTCTTTCTCCCACTCTCTGACAGATGATTAGTGTTTGGAAACTGGTGTCGTCTGCCTCATGTTTGGATCTACATGGGCCTCAACTCCAGTTCTTGTTTTAACAATGTGCAAAGCCTCTTGTTACGTGCAACACAGAAAAAGCTATTCTGAAATTTAAGTACAACTACTGTCATGTATTATTCTCTAGCTGACCTGCCCTGCATACAATTCATAACTCCTAGAAATTAAAATCTGGGGAAGAGACACTTTACCTACCAATAGTGCTGACAAAGTACACATTTATTATTTATCCAAGTCTCATTTCCCACCTAACCATCATCCCAGGCAGATGAAGTAGAAGGTGGTAGGGTCCAAACCCAAGGCCAGTATTGTTATTGTCATTGGACTGTCCTGTTAACCTGTAGTGGTAGGCAGATCTAACTCCCAGTTCTCCCATCAATGGCTTCCATATAATATTGCAAATGTTGTAATTTTCTATAGTCCTATATAGTTTTTTATTGCCCCTGGAGTGAATGATCACAGTTCACTGGTTTGCAACAGAAGATATTTATTCTTCTACAATTCTTGAAAACAGGAGTCCAGAGTGAGTCTTGGCCTTGAGTTTGGACTCTATCACCTACTTCACCTACATAGAACAGTGGTTAGGTGGGAGATGAGACCTCTCTCCCTTCCTTGCCAGCATCATTTGTCACACCATTAGTGTGGTGGCATCACTGTAATCTCTGAATGCATCTATTTATTGCATTGCCTTTTTCTCTCTCATCTCTTCTTCTCCTCATAGTATCTCCGTCTACTTCTCTCTTTTAAGGACACTTGGGATTATGTTTAGAACCCACCTAACTAATCCCACATAATATCCCCATCGCAACAGCATTAATTTAATCACACCTGCAAAGTCCCTCTTGCCATGTAAGATAGCAAATTCAAAGGTTCCAGGGATTAGGATGTGAGCATGTTAGGGGGTCGTTATTCAGCCTACTGTAGCCCCCAAGAAAAATCCCTTAATACCATTACATTTTTGAAATGTCAAAACAGAGACTTTTTGTGTGTGGGGGATTTTATTGGCTGCAAATTTAATATTGAAACAGAAAAGTATTTGAGAATACAAAGCTTCGAATTAAGACTGTGAGGATTAAAATCCTAGCTCTGTCACTTCCAGGCTGTTTAACATTACAGACCACCTCTTTGTGCCTTATTTTCCTCATTCGTGGAATGGATAATAATAGCATCCACTTCACAAGATTTTTATGAGGATTTAATGAGTTTATATAAAGAACTTAGGTCAATATCTGGAAACATAGTAAATGTTCAATAAATGTTAGCTATATCAGGCTATTATTAAGTAAATATGTATTGGGTCACCCTCCACCAGGCACTGTGACAGGTCTTAGGGATATTTTGACATGAATCATTCCATTTAGTATTCATTAAAGTTGTGGGTATTGAGGATAAACTTCCTAAACCTCTATTCTACCTCTGTCTAACATGTCTGTTTTAGGTCAAAGTCCTCAGCAAACAGATTCTGAGGTGAATAATTACATGCGGGAAGTTTATGTTGGAGAATGATTATAAGATCAATTGCTCAGGGGGGATAAAAGACCTAATATTGGGCAGAGAAAGTTGAGCTCTGAGGGAGTCGTAGTTAAGGATTTAGGTAATTCTGTGAGGACCCTTGATGCTGGAGGACCCTTCAGAGTGATCCTGCCATGAGGAAGGTCTGGGCTCCCCACACCTCATGAGGACAGATGTATGTACCTCCAGAAGTGAGGCTCATCATGGTTGAGTTAGTTTTCTTGTACTATAGCAATTCCCAGAGAAAGACTCAGGTGAGAGTTGTCAGGTACCAATAATCTCAACAGCTGGTGAAGTGCGTGGCTTAGCCCTCAAGGAGCATCTTGTCCACCTACCCAGATGGCATTGTCCGCAGTGCTCTGTAAGCCTAGACTTCCCAAAGTCCACAAATCTCAGAGTCTCACTCTCCCTTGCAGGTAGAGAGTGGCCTGTGATTTTGGGACCAGCCATCAGAGATATTCCTGGGACATTTTGATTCAGAACTGAGTTATGTAGGGATAGAGCAGAAAGTGATATTTGTTTGCTGAGAAGGAAGGCTATAGTGAAGACAGGGTGGTTTTTTCAGTCAGAGGCTTCATAATCTGACACCCTCTTACACTGATGGTGACAGCACCCTGCCACCATAGAGGCAGAGTGATCCTGGGGATTGGAAAGTATTCTAGACATCAGGTTAGAGCTAGCTCTCCCAGCCTTCCTGTGGTTTTATAAGCCACCTATACCTGATAAGAAATGATTTCTATTTAATTTAGCCAGAGGCTACATTTGTGACAAGTGTATCCTAACCAATTTTAACAACCTTATTGTCTTTCGTAGATAGGAAAACTGGGTGTTATCAAAGTGCAGTGATGTGCATAGCACATTCTGGGCCCAAATGCTGTGCTCTTGTCCTTTAGCAAAGTTAGAAAATACGGATAATTTGTGCCGCTTCTCATCTGCTCCTGTCTTGAAATGGACCCATCATCCTGAGCACAGAGTTCCAGAAAGGCACAACCAATGGATATAAGTTAGGATATAGATAAAAATCTATTTTTAACATAGCTCTATATCATACAATATTTAACTGTGCTAACGGAACTAGTCTGCTTTCTTGGTTCTCTTTTTGTCTTTCATTCCCCTCCTCTCTTAATACATTTTGTGACCTCTTCCCAGTCTAATGCTCTCAGATGTCACAGTTCTTCCTTTCCGGAAAGGCATTGTCAATTTACTGTTTTATCTTCACACCAAGGATTTTGACACTTACAGGATGACCTTCTAACGAAGGCATAATTAACCCTACAGCGGGAGGAACTAGGCATAGAGTAAGTTGAGAATACTTGAAGAGAGACGTGTCAGTACTTCCTGGGGACTGGCACTGGCCCTAGTACAGCATTTCGCCCCATTTTGCTCAGCAAATATTTTTTGATGGGTGCTTTTCTGATTTGTCTGCTAATGGTGGTGTGGGCAAAGACAGGACACTTGGATTCAAAACAAAGAGCAGTATTAGGGTTAAAATGATTTCTTCCAGGGACAGCTCCCAGGGTAATATTCTAGAGCATAAATTTAGCTTGGCTGATATTTTGTGAAGGAAGTAGAGGAGTCTTTATTTATTTTGAAATGCAATAGCCAAGGATTCAGCCTTTGATTTCTCTCCAGATATGGTTGGAAGGCTCTGAAAAGGTCTTCTGGGTGCCGGGCTCTTGCTGCCCCAATACGAATCTTCTTGGTGTCTCTCCTGGGTGACGATATTCAGCCTTTGATCACTCTCCCTATTTCTGGCTCTATGTCTTGACATTTATAGCTGTAGATGTGTTTGCTTCCTTCTCTTTTCCTAATTGATCCATTTTCCAACAAAGGGTCAATACCCAAAAGCTGTCACTTTAGTGGCAATGGCACCCACCCATTCTGAAAGTGAACACGTGTGTATTATGTAAACAAGGTGCTATTACCCTTGTTAGGAAACTTGTACCAAAGCCCTGTGTTTTTATAGATGTATTAAATGAAATGCTCTTTAACTACATTGGTGATTTAACAATGAGTTTAACCTAGGGGCAACCATATTTGGGCCTCACCAAGTATGAAATGGGGACAGGAAGTGGCGTTTATTAAGTCTTGATTATACCTAAACACTGCGATAGGCATTGAAATGCACAAACTTCATTTCATCCTCACAATGTTTTGTGAGGTGAGGATTATTTTTCTGGGGGGTAAAGTAATTCAAAGACACAGGGATCTAGATGCACCTGTGACTGACTTCTTAGAACCTCATTTTGTGTCCTGATGGTCTAGGTAGTCCTGCCAGACCTGCTGGACATAACCTGTGGGGGGTCTCCTGACCAGGGGTATTCTCAGGTTTTACCAGCACTCTTTTCTCTCATTTATGTTCATGTAAGTACAGGAAAAAAGTGAACCAGGGGTAAGAAATCATGAATTTTTGTCGTAATGTCAGGCAAAACACTTGGGTTATTTGGGCCTCTTTCTTATCTGTAGAAGGAATGAGTTAGACTCAGTGATTGCTAGTCCCCCACCCTACCCTCTGCCTGGGAATGGGAGATGCTCCATAAAAAATATTCCACTTGACCTGAGTCTTGAAGGACCCACAGGAGTTCACCAACTAAGGAGAACAATGGCATGACTGAGAGAGGAAATAGAACGTTCACTTCTGTATGTGTGATATGGTGGGACACAGGCTTGGAGAAGGCTTTGAGAAGCCAAGTGTGATCTGTGGGCATGGGTGTGTGATCTATGAGGCATAGGGAGACAGAAGGAGGATATGGAGGCAGAGCAGGAACCCATTGTGAGGTGTCTTAGGTGCCAATTCAAGGAGTATGAATTTCATGCTGGGTGTAGGAAGTCAATGGAATTTTTTAATCTGTGGAGGCCCTCACCAAGCTATATTTTAGAATGACTAATAGCAAAAGTGAGAATGAATTGGACAGAGAAGAAGGAAGATGAAAAAAAGGAACAATAGGTTTTGCATGTTAATATTCCAGACAAAGAAAATGAGGCCTAAATTAAGATTTTAGTAGGAGGAACAAAAGGAATGAGCTTCTAAAGAGGAGAGGTATTTGAGGACCTTCCCTATCATCCTGGTCTGAGTTATTGTATGTATTTCATAGAGTCTAATAGCACATTAAAAATTATTTAAACATTTTTGAGATTGGGATTCATCTTATTATTGATTTTTCCTGGTTTACTTGCCTGAATATTTTCTTTTTCCTTTCCAGTCTTTTTTTCCTTTTTTTTTTTTTATTAGCAGTTTTACTTTTTTTCTTTTCTTTTCTTTCTTTTTTTTTTTTTTTTGGAGACAGAGCCTCAAGCTATCCCCCTGGGTAGAGTGCTGGGGCTTCACAGCTTACAGCAACCTCCAACTCCTGGGCTCAAGCGATTCTCCTGCCTCAGCCTCCCAAGTAGCTGGGACACAGGCGCCCGCCACAATGCCCGGCTATTGTTTTGGTTTCAGCCGTCATTGTTGTTTGGCGGGCCCGGGCTGGATTTGAACCCACCACCTTAGGTGTATGTGGCTGGCACCTTAGCCACTTGAGCCACAGGTGCCGAGCCCTTTTTTTTCCTTTTTAAGAGCCAAGGTCTCTTTCTGTTACAGGCTGGAGCACAATGGTGCCATCGTAGCTCACAGTAACCTCAAACTTCTGAGTTCAAGCAATCCTCCCACCTCAGCCTCTCAAGTAGCTGGGACTACAGACATGCACTACTACACCCAGCTAATTAAGAAACAATTTTTTTATTTTTAGAGACAGAGTAGTGTTATGTTGCCTTGGCTGGTCTCAAACACCTGAGCTCAAGCTATCTCTCCTCTTGGCTTCCCAAAGGGCTGGGATTACAGATGTGAGCCAGAGTACTTGGACTATTTTTTTCTTTCTAAGTGTATAGAAATAATGATAAATGTAACTCTAGATTATGCCTTAGATATAGCAAAATAAAATAACTTACTGTCCAATTTTCTCATATTCCCTATACAAAAGCCCTGGTAAAGTCTAATCGAGATAAAAATCATTGCTTGCTTTGGTAATCAGAGCAAAATCAAAGGATAAAAATTCATCTGATCCTCTTTGGTAAATAAAAGAATTGAGTTGTTTGTTTAACATGCACATCTACTCATTACTGCAATTATTTGCTCTTAGATCAAATTAGTTCTGTTTCTTAGATAAAAAATAGCAGAATAATCAGATTCTTGTTCAAGAAACATAGCATGGGATAATTTTTTTTTTTTTTTGAGACGGAGCCTCAAGCTATCCCCCTGGGTAGAGTGCCATGGCATTACAGCTCATAGCAACCTCCAACTCCTGGGCTCAAGCTCAAGCGAGTCTCCTGCCTTGGCCTCCCCAGTAGTTGGGACCACAGGCGCCCACCACAACGCCTGGCCATTTTTTGGTTGCAGCTATCATTGTTGTTTGCCGGGTCCGGGCTGGGGATTCGAACACGCCACCTTAGGTGTACGTGGCAGGTTTAATTTTGAGTTCTGCATTTGGGGCAGTCGTTTTGTGATGTTAGCAGGTCGTTTAAGCTCTCTAAGTTGCTCCCTTGTCTCACTGTTACATTCAGTTTCAAAGATCAACCTCATAAAATTGTTGGGAGACTCAAACTGGGATAATATATTCACACAGATAATGTGAGAGAATTTTTTTCGTTATTAATGCATTATCTTCTTTGAGTACTTTCTAAGTTCAGGTTACTATGCAAAGTGCAATTTCTGGCCATCTCAGCATGCCCAGGTGGCAGGTTCATAGCCTATCTAAGACCTGATATCTCAGACCTCCAGAGAGTCATCTTGTTTAACCTGTTTTGTGATTTGGCTCAGAAAGCACATTTTGGTGGCGGATGTGGTATTATGAATGTTCTAGAGGGGAGAGCGGTTTGCCAGAAAGCTTTGCCAATTGAAAGCAAAGTGAAAATTCAGAATTATGGAGATTTAATTTCCTGCTGAATAATTCTCCGCAAGCTGTGTAAACTTCTCTTCACTGAACAAATACTCAAAATAAAATACCTTAGATGCTCTTTTCCTTTTTAATAAGAAAATGTTCATATTATTTGCATGTGGAGCCAAGGGAAGAAGGAGGTCTGGCTTTCCTGAGCTGAGTTTGTACAAGTCATCAAGAATCCCGCAGTGCCCTTGACCTGTGAAGTTTAGAAGGGCTGGGTGAGAAGAACCATTTTCCAAGGGCTTTAGGCCAACAAGAACCCCATAGATTGCCTTTGGGCTGTCCTTGAAGTCTATTTAACTTTATACTCTTTGAATGAATTACCCATTTGTGGAAGATGCTTTAAAATAGTGCTGGAGCATCTACGATGAACCAGCACTGAGGTCCAGTGGATCGCAAAATAAATGTGGCCCTTAACTTCCCAGAACATAGTTTGGAAGAGGAAAGAGTCAGTTAACAGATGTTCACACAAATAAATACAAAGATAAAAACCATATTAGGGCATCCAAAAAAGACTATTTAACAAAGGATATTTGAACTAGAACCTAAAGTCTAAGCAGGAGGTGGTCAGCTCCCAGAAGCACAGATACGTATTCAGCCAGCAGTAGTTTCAGCTTGGTGCCCCTGAGAAATGCAGATGAGTCCAGTTTGCAGGACATAGTGAGCATGAGGGTGCTATAGGAAGTGAAACAGTTCCCTGATAATGAACTTCTCCTTTCATGGATCTAAGCACAGTGAGAATCTTTTGAAGGGTTTAATCCAGGGAATTAACCTGATCGGATTCTATCGGCTCATATCACTTTGCCTGGAAGTCACATGGAGTAAAACACATAAGCCAGGAGACAAATTAGAAAGCGCTGGTAATCTTTCCAGCAACTGATAGTATTGAGGAAGACTAACTTGGTCATAGTAATGATGGAGAACAGTGTGCAATTTTGAGATATATTTACAGTCAGGGTCTGCATGACTTGGTTCTGATTGGATGAGAGAAGTGAGAGGGAGGCAAAACTGAGTCTCAGACTTCCAGCTTGGATACCAGTTGGGTAGATGATGAAGCCATTTATGACTCTGTTACACTGAAGGAGAAAGGTTTGAGGATAGACTTATATCTCGGCTTTGCCATCCTTGACTTCCAGGCAGAGTCACAGAGTGCATGTTATGTAAGTTTGAAACTTTCCGCAGAACTTGAGCTTGGAGTTACAAATTAGGCAAATCACTGGACTATGTGTTGTTTGGAAAGCCTTGGGATGATGGGATTTAGTGCATTGGTACTGAAAGAACTTTGAACAGACGCCTTCTTCCAAGCTAATGTGTTAGAATTAGTTGACTGGGTTGGGCTAGGAGGACATAGGCCAGTGATTTTCAAGGAGTGGACCGTGGTACATTGGTATGCTGTGAGAAGATCACAGGTGTGCCATGGAAATTTTTAAAAGAACATTAATTAAATTATTTTCTTTTTCTTTCTTTTTTATTTATTTATTTATTTATTTATTTTTAATTTTTTTTATTTTTTGAGACGGAGCCTCAAGCTATCCCCCTGGGTAGAGTGCCATGGCATCACAGCTCATAGCAACCTCCAACTCCTGGGCTTAAGCGAGTCTCCTGTCTCTGCCTCCCAAGTAGCTGGGACCATAGGCGCCCGCCACAACGCCCAGCCATTTTTTGATTGCAGCAA
>CAUYQV010073900.1:0-23365 GCA_963574575.1 Galagoides demidoff | reverse complement strand
TCCTTCTTAAAACAGTCTAAAGAGAGTGCTCTCTGGATAGTTTGTAAATTCAGCTTCTTCTATAACTGAGAAAATGACATGAAGGCTGTGTTGATCAGTTTGATGGAAGTATTTTGGATTGCATGCGAAAACCCCACACTGTACCCCAGAAGTGCATTAATGTACATAGTTACCATTCAATAAAATTAAAAAAAAAAAAATACCCCCACGTGGGGCAAATGCCTGATTCAGGCAGGTGAACAAAGGTGGTGGGTTTCCATGTGCCTGCCCTGGCCTCCTCCCTGTGCCAACAGGGTCACCTCTTAGTCCAAGTCTCAAATTTCTGTCCTGGGCTCCTGCCCTCCAAGGAAAGAAGTCACCAGCTTTTTCTACCTGGAAGTCCCTGTGAGCCAAGACCCAGCCTCCAATTCCAGGGAGAAAGAGAGAATTTCATAGTAGGACCCCTGAAGGCCAAAGGAAAGACTGTGTTTTGGGTCTCACAGGGTTGGGAATCCTTGTTTCAGTCCTGCTCCCTCCCCGTTAATTGAGTCCATGTCTGGTTCTAGAGTGGGGCAGCCTCCGCGAAATGCAGTGGTCCCCACCTGCCACGGCTCCCGCAGGCCTACAAAGGTCTTCTGCAGGCCAGAGGGAGGACAGTGGCCAGCCAGCAGTGCTGCAAAGGCCTTGCCCACGTTGGGACCCCACCCCTTTGTCAAACCTGGAAAGACCCAAGTGGAACATGTCAGATCCACTCCCCAGAGAGCTCCGGTCACTTGGCCCAAGTCATGGCCAGCTGACGAGAGGTAGCCGTTCTCTGTCATGAGCTAGCCAGCCTCAAGGAGAAAAGAGCAGGCCAAGACAAGAAAACCAGAGGTGACTGCCCAGTCTCCTGGTCCAGCACCTCCTGAAGACCAGTAACCCCTCCCAGGGACACTGCATGGAGCCTTCCAGTATATCCCTGCCTCTGCCGGACCCACTTTGAAGGTGCTAGTGTTCCTCCAAACCAAACAAAACCAACACTGATATCTCCAAACAGCCCCACCTGCCTTGCCTCACCACTCTCCGATCCCAGGAATTGAGCTCCTCTGGGCTCCAGACAGTGGGGACAGGTCCCCAGCACATACTGAGCTTCCTCTTGGGCCCAGGCTGAGCCCTGTGCCTGGGATGTTCACCCTGTCTGTCCCCCTGCAGCTCCTGGATGTATGCATGGTGCTCAGTAGACTGGCACTCAAAAATTTTCTGCTCCCTGGGTGCTTCTCTGGAGTACCACTGTGATTGTTCACCCTTATGAAGGTCCTAGGACAATATCTTAGATAGGCCCTTGGGGAGTGAGTTCCACTCTGTCATTTCAAAGCCAGAGACACAAAAGCCAGATCCTGATGCCAGGTCTCCTTATCCTATAAGGCCAGGGCCATCGCCAGCCCTGCTCCTCTGAGGCACTCCTCCATGTCACAGTGGTCACATGTCTGCCAACCCACTGCTGTGTAAGTACAGGGTTTCCTTTAAAAAGTTCTACAAATGCAGTGTGGAGGAAGAGTAAAGGAAAGTCCGAGAGTACGTACGTGTCACTATAAGCCTATGGGTGAGCTTGCCAGTGAGTGAGTGTGGGGTGCACACTGGTCTCCTCGTCTCCAGGCCACCCATGCCTGTACCAGGCTGCCTTCCCATGTTCTCCATCTGAGAGTAGTCCTCCTCAGATGGCAAACCCGCAGCTGTCCCCTAGCTCCTGCAGGGACACTCCATCCCTCAAGATAAAACCCAAGGCCTGTCACCACTAGGGTGGGCCCTGCCTACCTTTCCAGAACCTTCTCCCACCCAATATTCCTCCCAATACCCCACACATCCTCCAGTCACAGCAAATGTCCCCCCTTCACGGGATGTGTGTGTTCCACCATGCCATTGAACCTTTGCCTTAACTGTTTTCTCTGCTTGGGACATGTTCTTCTTTTCCTCCAACCATTCAGGCCCCAAACTTAAATATCACCTCTTCCATGAAGCCTTCCATGATGCCCAGCCATCCCTGTCAAGCAGAGTCAGCCACTCTGCACACCTTCACAATATCAGTATTGGCTCGGCACCCGTAGCAGTGGTTACAGCACATACACCAAGGGAGCCGGATTTGAACCCAACCCAGGCCAGCTGGACAATGACAAGTGCAACAAAAAATAGCCAGGTGTTGTGGCGGGCGCCTGTAGTCCCAGCTATCTGTGACACTGAGGCAAGAGAATCACTTGAGCCCAAGAGTTGGAGGTTGCTGTGAGCTATGATGGCACAGCACTTTACCCAAGGCGACAGCTTGAGGCTCTGTCTCAAAAAAAGAAAATATTAGTACTTAGGGAGTATTTTGCTTGTGTTACCTCATTATTATCCCCATTTTACAGGTGAAGATTTTGCAGCACTGAGAGGTTGAACAATTTGCCCAAGGTCACACAGCTTCAAGGTGATAGTGGCAGGATTCTAACCCAGGCAGTCTGGCCCCATGCAGCCTGACTGTTCCCAGGTGACATGTCACACACCACATCAATGCAGTGTGCCAAGAAGGGAAACAGAAGACAAGCTTCTGTCTGCTGACTCGTTTTCCCTGCCGCCCTGAGAGAGGAACCTCCGGCACACCTGTGCACCCAGACCCAGCACGGAGCCTGACACCAAGGGGGGCGTGAGGAGGGCACTGAACAATCCAGTGAGGGAAGGAATACGTGTGTCTGTGTGCGCACGGCCCCAGACACTCTCCAGCTCCAGATCCGGAGTGGGTGGGTAGGGGCCCGATCTCAGCTGCATGAATAGTTAAAGCTCTGAAACCACGCTGCTTCATCACCGATATTTTTACAAAGTTGTCACAGAGAAATATCATTTTTCTTCCTCCTTTATTTCATTTTCTTTGGGATATAGTAATTAACAAAAGCCGTTAGATGCCAGCAAAACTGTTTCTTTTGAAGTTTCTACATGGCTGTCACCCGGGAGATAAAGGCAGATTATTCAATCTTGACATTATAATTGTGGATGCCAGATAAAAGCCTGGATTAGACACTTCACAGCCCCACTTGGAGGGAGGATGAGATCACCAGGCGGCGGTCCCCCTCCGCTGGGGGGGAGGCAGGAGGGCGGGGGAGGGGACGGCTCATCACAAGGCTTGGTTGCTTTCATTTTGAGTTGGACGGTCCCCATTAGATGGAAAGAAGCCTACTCCATACCAAGGTGGAACAATCTAGAAATTCAGGAGCAAAACTCCCAAGCCTGGGTTATTAACTCTCACCTTTACCCTGCCCAGGGCTGCTTCCCCCACTAGCTCATGCCACCCGCTTTGATTGTCTTTCTGACTGGGTGCCAAGTCCCTCCAGGACAGGGAGGGCCCTGGATTCTAATGCTGACTCCTGTGGCCTGGGCTGCAGAGAAGGCAGGGGAGGGCAGAGGAGGAAGAAAGTCCTTTGCCTGCTGGACTCCACCCCAACCCCTTCACAGGCTGTCTGAGAGTAGTGTTACCTTGTCCCCAGGAGTCACTGCCACCTAGGAGAGGCTGGGCAGAGCAGGGATCCCCACAATGGAGAAGAGGAGGTCAGCTTTTTAGTGGAGGCAGAAGGTTTAGAATTCATGCACCCTGGAGAGTATGTGCTTTGGTAAGACTGGAAGCTTCCAAAACACAGAGACTTGTACTTCCCAATTTCCCAGGTCAATCCTGAACCAAACTGAGACCTTGAAATTCAGCTTACCCAAACTGGTCAGGAACTGGTGTCTTCTACCTTATCCAGCCCACCCTCAGTCGAGTTTTTTGCCCTTCACTGTGTTAATAAATAATGTTAGTAAAAGTATGGATTGTAGCAGTCAGACTCCAACCAGGAACACAGAAACCACTGTAGGTATGTAAAATGGAGGGAATTTAACACAAGGACTGGTAATGCAGGCAATAAAAGACCAGCAAGGCAACCCAGAGATTCACCCCAGCTACAGCCCCTGGGGAGGCAGGGAGGAGGTGCAGCTAACAGAGCACAGGGCTCAGGATGACCAGCCAACCTCAGTGGGTCACAGATGGACATGGGCACTGCCACTAATGGCCCTGACTTCTCCCTACTTCCCAGCCTCCCACTGGCTCAGCACAACTGACCCAGAAGCCTGGAAAACTCAGCCTTCAAGATACAGAGCAGAAAAGGGGAAGGGTGAGGAGGGGATCTGAAATCTTGAGCTGAATTTCCAGCTTCTCCTGCAAAATGCAACATCAGACCCGCTGACCCTCATGGCAACAAACATCTGGAGTAGGTAGAGGCTGTCCCCATCAGACGGGGCCTGCTCCTTCCCAGTTTGTCCCAGTTCCCACCAGGTCTGCCTTATTCATTGGTACCCTATAGGCATTTGAATTCATAACCGCTGGTCTCAATCAATGTGCCCATTTTGTAGAGAGCGAGACTGAGGCCCAAAGGAGAAGTGACTTACCCAAGGTTACACAATGGTTCAGGAACAGAGGCAAGAGCAGAATTAAGAGACCCCATATTATCTTTCCTAAGTGAAGAATTGATTAGCAAAGAGAGGAAAGCATTTGCAAACTGACAGTGTCTGTCAATGGTGAACAAGTGGCATTTACTGGGACAGCAGTGCAGGTGTCCCTGTGTCTACGGATGGTCCAGCCTTGTCAGGAGTGACAGCAGGAGAAACACCAGCAGTGATAATGAGGACAGAGCTGGGCGGAGAGGCCGTTCAGTGTGACCTTAGCAACATCCCTCTCTGCGCTCTGTAGCACAAGCAGATTGGGCCGGTGCCCTCCTGGAGCCTGCCCACTCTGACAGGCCGGGATGCTATTTCCTGGGCAGAGGTGGGAGGAAACCATCCTTTGTAGAAGCCCACTGAGTGCATGAGGGTCCTTAGAAAGGAAGGTCGAGGGGGAGACACTGGGAAACATAAATCTGCCAGCACGGCTCTCTCAGAAAGGGTTTTAATTAATTGTTTTTATACGACATAAGAGCAACTCATTACCGAACAGCTTTGATTTGTGACACCTGCATTATAGATGATTTTTAAATTAACATTTCCCCAATAAAAGGTGTCAGTAGAGAGCTGAAGGCGCCCAGAGAAGTATAAAAGGATAATAGTATGAAAATACAAATAAACACCAACCCAGCCTAACAAAGGGGGCTGCTTAATCAATTTTACAATTAATTAAAGCTGCCTGGGATAGCTGGGGCCCTGGAGGCAGCTCCGGGTACTGAGCTGAAGCTGAGGCATGAAATGCTAGGATGAGAGAAGGCATCTGAGGCTTGAGGGGAAAGCAGTGAGCGTGGAAGGTGCCCCGCCAGGCCTCCCCTTAAGGACAGGGAAGCAAGAACAGGCCTGCCCTGGTGAGTATTCCTTCTCTCTTGATTGTCCTGGATTTGTCATTTATACATCCAATACAGGGCAATGAGCCCCGGCAAAGGCGCCAAGCTGAGAGAGAGGGCATGGCATGCTGGAGATGCTGAGAGTGTCTGATGCAGAAAGAGTGAAGGGCAGAGGAGGGAAAAGAATTGGCCGGGTGGGCAGGGACTAGAGCAGAGAGGCCTCTGAAAAGCCCAGTGCAGCATGCAGAGTTGTTCTCAGATGTCGTTGGAAGAGTTTTGAGTAAGGGAACCACACGATCAGATTTCCATTTTAGACAGATGCTCCTGGCTGCCAAGTGGGTAATACAATGGAAAAGTAGAGGCAGGAAGGAGAGGTCACCCAAGCAAGATTTGCTGGGGGGTTGAGTTCAGAGAGAAGCAGCTGAGCTGGAGAAACAGATCCAGGGGAGATGTGGAAGTGAGAGCCCACTGGCAGATCTTTCTGCTGGCTGCCTAGCAGAAAGGGAGGGGACGGAGGGTAACTCCAGCTGAAGACAGTGCTGAAAAAGTGGCTGCAAACAACACACAGATGCGATTCCTGCCCCGAATGGTCTTATATTCTGGTCTGGAGAAACAGGGAAAAGACACACACAGAAATGAGTAAAGGATTTCAGAGAGCGCTGGGATGAAGAAAATAAGATCAGGTTCAGTGACTGGGACTGCTGGGCAGTGATCAAAAAGCAAGGCCTGAAGAATGACCAGCCAGCCAGACCATCGCCTGGGGAAGGATGGTCCAGGAATCTGTGCAGCAAGGGCAAAGGCCCTGTGGCTGGGATGAGCAGGAGGAGGTACGAGCATGGCCCTCGTCCTCCCCATCTCTACTGCACTTCCTTAGTGGTAGCTTTCTCTTCCTCTGGTTGACCAAGAGGAGTAATACAATTAGTGCATCATGTCATCTATACATGGAGGCCATGGGGCTTTGAGAAAAGTTCTCAGTGCTCCATTGCAGGCCCTCTATGCCCTCTTACTGAGGGACTGGACCTTTCCTGGGGCCAGGCTCCATCTCTATGCCAACAGCTTCCATCTCTATCTCTACCCCAGACCTCTCTCTCAAAGTCCAGATCCACTTGGGTGGGGGGATCTCCCAGAAACTATTTGCCTCCCAAAGTCTATTTTGTCCTGGGTGTTTCCAATCTCAAAGATGCCACCATTGTCCAGTCAAAACAGAATTAGGAGTGGTCTTGCCGCCCCCATATTCAAGTCCTGCTGGCTCTTCCCCTTCAGAGCCCTTAAACCCATCTTCACAACCCACTGCACTTCATTCCACCCATTCCAGCCGTCCACCCTCCTCCCCTGGGTGAGCACAGAGCCGCCTCTCCTCCCATGGGTACACTCTGGGCCCAGCAGCCAGAGGAATCCTTCTGAAGTGAAGATTCATCCATCCTGTTGTACAGCTACCAGAAAGGCTTCAGGGGACTTCCCGTGCCCTTAGTCCAAACACTCCTATTGTGCTTGTCCAGGGCTTCTGAAAAGCACTTTGTCACCCCCACATACAGAAAAAGGGGTCTCCCTTCAGCCCCCCAGATCTTCCTCATAATCCCACCAGTCTTCTTTCTCACCTGTGGTCCTTCTTACCAGAGCATTCCAGGTGCTCTGGTGTATGCCACCCCACCAAATTCTCCTCTGGCCACCTTCAACCCCACAGCCCAGGCTGCGTGTTCATCAGATCAGATCCTCTGCAGTTGTCTGTGCAATTGAGTATCTCCTGCCAGGCTGTAAGCTCCGGTAGACCAGGAACCATGTCTGTCTCTGTATTCCCAGAACCTGGGGCAGGGACCACATTTGCTGAAGGAATGAGGAAAGGAATGAATGAACCAAACAATGTCACGTAACACAACATGCCACACACTGACTGGGGTCTAGGACGAGCATTTTACCTCAGCAGCACACATTTCACTGGCTGGTTCACATCCTCACATGTTCCCTAAGAAGGTTGGATGGATGTTGGGACATCACTGCTGCGGTGATGGATGGAAGGGACAGAGCCCCACTGGACACAGAGCTTCTCCTGCTTCCACAGAGCCAGAGGCGGGGTGAGGCCAGTAGAAAATCTGCAGTCTGAGAACCAGGAAGTTGCCCTCCTGTCCATGTCACCTCAGGGTCCACGAGGTCATAGCTATCGATAGCGGTCCCTGGCCAGGAGATCGGGGTATTCTGGGTCCCCTTTGTCTGATAAGGATGTGAGCCATCTGGGTCCTGCCAGGCCAACCCCGCCACAAGGCATCACCAGCCCACACTTAGGGGATGAGGAGGAGGGGTGAAACAGCTGGCCTGTGTCCAGGCCCCAAGTCAGACAGGTGAGCGTGTGAACACGCTGTCTAAGCAAGGACACCTTAAGGCAGATGTTGGGACCCAGGGCTCAAGAAGGCTGAAAGCCAGTGAGTGGGGGCAATGTTACAAGCAGATCTGTAGGTGGTGTGTGTGAGAGAGAGAGAGACCCATTCACAGAGCTCAGGGTAGGGTTAGGGTGAGGGCTAGGGTTAGGACTGGGGGCAGGGTTACCTGCGTGGTTATAGGGAGTTAAACCCTTGCAAACTCCTCAGGGAGGCCAGCAAGTAGCGAGAAAAGGTTGTGGTGGAGGTCAAGTTCAAGCACACGGCTCCCTAGGAAAGGGAAGAGATGACCTATGCTTGAAGGAATCCAGAAGGGCATCTTGGAAGAGGTGGGCTCAAGCTGTGCCTGGAAGGATGGGGAGGGTCAAATAGCAGGAAGTTTCTAATCAAGGCACTGATTCTTTCTTCCTCAAAACTTCCCTCCAGGAGGAAGGCCCTCTGAAGGTCAGCTTCCTCCTCAGCTGTCAGACTCAGCCAGCAGCGATGCGGTAACTGAACACCACAACAGGAATGGACCCTGGAGTCCAAAACCTATGCATTTCACAAACAGGAGAGCGAGGCCCAGAGAAGCAGGCAGAAGGCACCTTTTGTATTTGAACAAGAAATAGGCTTCTCCCTGCTCAGCAGGCTTCATTCTCCACCACTCAACAGATGCGGGAACTTAGCCCCAAAGGGGTCAACGGGGGCTCACCCAGGACCTGTCAGAACCAGGACTCAAAGTCAGGCTGCTCTGACTCCAAGTCTAACACCCTTAGGTGAAGGGTGTCTGTCTTTGGCTCTGATTCATCTGAGACACAGAAAGAATAACTGGCAGTTGATGCTAAAAATATACGTAGCTATTCTGATTGACAGTATAAGCCCGGCGATGTACAAACACAGAATGATTCTGTTTTTCTCAATAACTGATATCAGCTCTGCTCTGCAAGCCCCCGCCCCCACAAGCTGGGAGTTGTGGGGAGGAGGGAGCGAGGGAAGAAAACACACTTGCCAAATAATGGTATCTTTGTCCCTTCTGACAATTTTTCCTGATCCCATTTTACATTTGTAGCTGTCACTTTCTAATTATTAAACATTGTCATTCTCTGGTTAGTCCAAAGCCACCTCCTGTGTAGCTGCTTTGAGCCACAGCAGCAAGGGTAGGGGACTGAGCACTGTCCTGCAGGTGCCACTACCTGTTGCTGACCCCAGTCCCTCACAACAGCTGGCCTCTAGCACTGAGGGAGACCAGCTGTTGGCTCCTAATTTGGCATCATAAAAGAACTTTGGGTACTAATCTGACACCCTTGCCACAACCTCCTAACATCCAGGGATCCCCCCACTACAGCCCTGGAGGGTTTGGGAAGAGGGGTGAGGCTATTCCCACCCAGCAAACTCCGCTCTTCTCTTTATACAGAGAAGAGGCCAGGAGGCACCCTGCTTCTGCCAAAATGCCTCTGTCTTAGCAAACTCTGCATTACTAGATGTGGTAGGGATCACTCACTCGCCACCAAAATTCAATCCCCCTAATGAAACCAGGGGCTCAAAGCCACCATCCAAACCAGGAGTCAGGAATCCACAAACTGTACCCGCAGGCCAGATCTGGACCACTATTTTTGAATGGCCATGAGCTAGGAATAGCTTTTACATTTCCTAATGGTGAAAAAATAAAAAGAGTAATACTGATGATACATGAAAATTATATGAAACTTAAATTTAGGTATCCATGAATAAAGGTTTGTTGGAGCACAGCCAGGCACCTTCATTTGCATATTTTCTGTAGCTACTTTCAGGCATCAAGGACAGAGTTGGGTACTTGCAAGGGAGAGTATAGAGGCCACAAAGCTGAAATTATTTCCATTTGGGCCTTTTCAGAAAACACATGCTGACCGCAGGTCAAGACTACATCTCCCAGCCTCCCTTGCAGCAAGGTGGGGCCGTGTGCTAAGTTATCATGGTGGAGGAGATTGCGGGGAACTTGGGGTATCTGTGGCAGAGCCAGGCATGGCAGCTCCCTTCTCTAACACTGAGATCAAAGCGAGGCTCCAAGGGTTGGTCAGGCAATGGTTTGGAAGACCCCAGTCCTTGAGTGACTGTGAGACTCAGGGCTGCCCTGCCAACTGGGCCATTTTCCTTAGAACTGTGAAGTACAAAAGAAGAAAATTTAATCCTCCACAAGCCACTGAATCACTGTGATACAGAAGCCCATCCTCACCCTGGTTAGCAGCTGAGCACTGTCCCCAGAGCACTTTGCCCACCCCTCCCAGTTGTCTTATTTAAGGATATTGCTCTCCTGCAGAAGGCCAGCGTGCTAGAAGGATGAGCCCCACCTCACATCATGCTGCCCTGCAGAGTTGATTAAAGAATGGTTCACATTCAAGTTCATCTGTATGCAAAGAAGAGACAGGTGGTAGCTCCACCAGAGACATTCAAAGAGCGTACAGACAGTCCCCAACCTATGATGGTTCAACTTAAAATTTTCAACCTTAGAATAGTGCAAAAGGGACACCCATTCTGTGTTTGCCTCACCTTACGATGGGGCTGCATCCCAAAAGTTGAAAATATCATAAGTGAACAGGACATTTCCAACTTATATATTTTCAGCTTACAATGGTTCCCTTGGGACATGGGCTCACTGCAAGTGAAAGAGATTTGTACTTCAGTACTACACGCTGATCCTCACCAGAATTCCTAAACAGAAGGCCAGGGGTAGCCAGGCTCTATGGGAACCAGACCTGCAAGGCCATCAGGGACAGAGCCACCCTTTCAGGACCAGGGGTCACCCTCATGACATCCTTACCTTTCTGTCCTCCTTTCTTGGCCAGCCAGCTCCTGCAGTCACTCATAGCTAGTGACCACAATGGGTCTCCAGTCTGAAGTCAAGATCATCAATTCTCCTACTTTCAAGCTCAGCCTCTTCCTCACCTTTCTCCAGGGAGAAGTCAGATTGGTCCAGCTTATGCTTTCGCGCCAGATCGCCTAAGTCATAGTCATTGGTCAGCCTGGATCAATCAGCAGACGTCTGCAGGACACAGACTGTGGCACCACCACAGCTGGTGCCCACACAGCGGGGGAGGACTGGGAGAATGGTGGTTCCTCTTAGCCAGGAAACTCGTGTATCTAGAGGTTTAGGAGGTTCTGCAGCTCTGTGTTAGAAGCCTGGGTTCATCCCTACCTCCTATGTGCTGTGTAACCACAGGCAAGTGAGTATATTCATTTCTGCCTTTATGAAATAAGAATTATAATAGAAACACCTGCCTCAAAGGATTGTCAAGAGGATAAAATGAAGTAACACATGGAAAGCCGTTAGAGCAGCACCTCCTGACACACAGCAAGCTTTCAGGGAAGGTCAGTAATTAGAATTATTATAATCATTTTCTCTAAAATAGGAAGGAACTAAGTCAAGGCTCTATTCTATTGCTGTAAAATCTCTCATTGTGTGCTCAGGGATTTATGGAAGTCAGCCTAAGAACAGCACAACAATTTGACCATAGTGGCCTTTTTGAGGAACACAAGGACACAAGGGATTCCCTCACTCTCTGCCAGGCCTATGCTTGGTGCTGTAGACTAACATGCATTGACCCTCACCATCAACCAGTGAGGAGGAAGCTCCAAGAGGGCCAGTCAGTTGTCCAAATTCACACACTTTAGGATTCATCTCACGGTGTGCGTCTCCATCAGCATGGATAACCCAAGGGGTGCACTGCCAGGTGGTTGCTGAGTCTTGCCCTTTTGGAAACAGATGAACCAAAGACAAAGAAAGGGGTTCTGGGTACAAGGTACAGCAAGATACCTAATGGGGAATGGAAGCAGGAAGTGATGCAGATGGGATAGGAGGAGGCCCAGAAATGGGAAAGGAGGGCAGCCCATCCTGGGAAAAGTGCAGTAGGATTAGGGCAGGTAGGGGACTAGAGCTTGGCCTAGTCTCCCTCATTGGGCTACCCAATGATCCATTTAGCAAACAGAGCCCTATCTGGCAGCAAGGCCCCAGGTGCTTGTCCAAGCTCTGCCTCTTTGTCCCTGTGTGACCTTGACAATGAGGCCCTGCCCCTGTCCAAGCCAATATGGTAGACGGGGGACCCTTAGGCCCTCTCCACTCTGGTACCACCATGGTGATTTCCCAGCTTCTGTTGCGTTCTTGGAGCAGTCCCAGAGCCTGCACCTTCCATCCCAACCTGGGGCCATGGTGTTTCACTCCTCAATTTATTGTATGCTTAGGAGGCATGGAAAAAAATAAATAAAACTATTATCCTCAAAACCCCAGTAGGTCTCTTAATGACTGCTCCACTAATTAGTAGCAGCTGTTAATGAAGTGTGCAGGTACAAGCCTAGCCTCGTCAATTAATCCATACATGCTCCTGGGCTGCAGTAATATTTAAAAGGGAAATCGATATCTGACAGCTGGGCCTGGGGAGGTCGGTCCGGGTGGGCAGGGAAGGTATAGCATTTCAAGGAATTTGTAACTAAAATAGCTCATGCCTGGAGCCCAGTACAGGGGCCAGAAATGAAGATGGTCCTGAGGGGCACAAAGATATAGGCATGCCTGCAGGATGGGGCAGGTGGGGGCTGGGTGGGCAGGGTGAACAGGTGCCTGCTCCCCTCAGTGGCGGGCAGAACTCTCCATGCAGGCCAACAGGGCTAACATCCCTCTCTGGTTCTTTCCAATCCAAACATCATATTTAAAAAAATTCACTTATTTCCTCAGGATAAGGAGCATGAGGGGTCCACTATTATCTCTTCTTGGCAGATAGTGGGATCAAATCTCCAAATGAGACATTGTCTCATCCAAGGTTGCCAAGTAAGTGAGAGTAACAATCACTTTCCTGGCCTATTCTGGGCTAAAGCCCTCATACGCATCATCTTGACTAATCCTTACACTAGCCTCATGAGATGAGCACTACTGTTCCCCTCTTTTGGAGATAAAAATACGGCAGCTTTGAGATGTTAAAGGAACACTTGCCTGAAGTAACAAAGCTGGTCGTTGGCAAGGCCAGTGTTCAAGTCCACCCAATCTCGGTGCACCTGCTTAACACACACAGACTCTTAAGAAGTATAAGGACAAAACTCAAGCCCCTTGACATGATTTACGCTGGTAAAATTGTCCCATCTCTGCCCCACGGGCCTCATGATTTTTTTTTTATTATTAAATCATAGCTGTACATGATGATTTTGTGAGGACTTTTTCTTTTTTGCTTATCGGTGGTGTCAGATATCACAAAAAGTATGCATGGGCCTTTGTTTTGTTTTGTTTTTTTTCTAATCAGCTTTGTATTAGTGTTTATGTATCTAATGTGTGGCTCAAGGCCACTCTTCTTCCAATGTGTGGCAGAGACCTAATGCCAAAAAACGGCTGGGGCCTGTGAGCTTGCCTGGTCCATCCACCCACTGTGCCCAAAACAGGTGCTCAGAGGAAGGTCACCTGACCCAGGGCTCTTTCCCCTACCCTGGAGGTGAGCCACCTCCCCAACCCAAGGATCTCCCAGGGTGAGACAGGTAGATAAACGCCAGTGCTCAACAACTACTGTTTGGCTCCTGAAACCAGGACTGCTGTGGCAATGTGCACTTTGTTGCCAATCACACCCCTAACCCACATGGGTCTTACATATTTGGAGAAAAACAGCGAGGGGCAAGCAGATCACCCCCTTGGGGGACAGAGACCCTGGGCCTGAGGTGTTGGGTATGTGACTCAGAGGGTCTGGGGGGGTCCACAGTGCTGCTTGAGGGCCTCGCTGAGCTTCTTCAGCTCAAGCTGTTGAGCCTGGCATCTGAACCAGCAGGATACTCAGGAAGGGCCGGCGATTAGAACCGCAGACTAACAACCTTTGACAGGCTGAATGGTCATACTCCACAGCTGCTCATCCCCAGCTGCTTACCCCAAGATCTCTGCTAAAGGGGAAGGGAGAGGACTGGGTAAATGTTCCAGGGAGGGAGGGAGGGAAGCAGGAAGGGAAAGGGGAAGGCAGAGGGCCCAGGAAGCAGTGCTCAAGAGCAAACCTGGGTCAGGCCAGAGCAGGACACCTAATACCATCACATAGTCCACCCACTTGGGTGCAAGCCATACTGCCCCAGGGTGACATCTTCTCCAGGGCCCCACCCTCATTGGTGGTTAGTATCACCACTCGCTCCCCTATCTGTAGAGCAGGATGAATGGAAAGAGAGTTCCTGGACCAGCTTGTGCCTCAGATGCCCTGTTGCATATCAATGGATCCAGCTGGGTGTCCTGACCACTCTGCCTGTGTGTCCTCAGTGCCGCAACCTGTTGGGGCTCTTACCCTTCCCCCTCCTGGATTCTTTCAACAGCCTCCCAGCTCACATGCCTGCCTCTGGCTCCCCCACCCCCAACCTGTTCTTTACACTGCTGCCAGGGTGTTGGCTCCGAAATAGATCTGATCACACCAGCCCTCACCTAGACCCTTCAGTGGCCTCCCGCCATGTTTAGGGAAGCTCACAGCCTGGTGCCCACCAGCTCCTTCTGCTCCCACCTCCTGCCTTCATCCCTGGTGTCACTGAGTTCACATATGCATAGATGCATACTCACGTGCACACACACATACACACACATGCTGTCACAAATGCACACACACACACCATGGTTTCCCCTTTCCATTTACTGCTCTCTCTACCTAGAATTCTTTTCTCCCTTCCCTTGTGAATACATTCACAGTCTTAAGAATCTTTAGGATCCTGTTCCAAATCCTGAGTCTTTGGAATTACATTCAGGAGTCCCTCTCCCGACTCCCCATGTCCCCACCCTGACCCGGCACCTCCTGCCACCGTGTCTTGTTCCTTTACCAGACTCTGCCTGGCCCTGGCCAGCTCTGCCCTCTGTGCCTCCCTAACCAGCTATGCACTCCTGGCAGCAGGGCCCAGCGTGAGACTGGACACCAGGCAGGTGCTAACACAGCCCTTGGGGGGACAGGTGTGAAAGGTGAAGCATGGAGCAGACCCACAGACAAGGTGGGGGACCATGGGCTCTGCCGCTGGACTTCCATTCATAAGCGCTGGTGTTCTGCTGCATCTTCTGTAGGGAACACCCTGCTTTTAATGTCTCTGGTCCCACCAGGATCTTAGTGACAGAGACAGGACAGAAGCCAACCTGGCTGCTTGCTAAAGTTTAGGAAATGTTCTTGATGACTTAATGCTACCAACACCAGGGGAAAAGCTTACACTCTTTCTCAATCTTATTTCGAGAGACTCCATGTGAACCCAGGCTGTCTGTAAGTCCAAAACTTCAGGGTCACTGTGTCATCTTCTTGGGAGTGTTGAGCATCCTGCAATATTTACCACCTGCCCTTGAGCATGGCAAGGGCTCAGGTGGATGTGGGCTTAGGTACACAGCTCCACATCTTGCTGCATGAGTCTGCCCGGGGACGGGCGATCCGACTCCCATTGTTCTCTCACTGATTCGGCTGCTGGTCAATGTGGTACTCTCAGGGCCAGGTTACAGTAGCAAACCCAACAGTGACCTCTCTGCCTTCCCAGGGCTGAGATTCTGATGTGGAGAACAGAAAACCAGGTAGTAACTACATGACAGAGAAAAGCACTGTGGAGGACAGCAGGCAGGGAGAGGGAGCAGGAGGGCGGCGGGGGGGGGTTACCACCTCACAGAAAGAAAGACTACTCCAGGCCCACGAGGGTGCAGTGCCCCTCCTGCTTAAGAGCTAAGGAAAAGTATAACCATAGAGAAGTTAAGAACAGGGTTTTAGACTGGAGAGCAAGGCAAAGGAAGGAGCACCCCAAGGCGTTGCACCCTAGGTAGGAGAGCCAAGGCTGTGCCCCCCAGCTGCTGTCAGGGTTCCCCAGAAATCAAGTCATCAAGGTCCAAACCCCCCACCCTCCCAGTGCCTGCACAGAAGCGCTGTCCTGCCCGGAGTGTTCTCTTCCACGCACGTCACCACACCGGCTTGCTTTCTTCCCTGAGCCCCCACGCATCCGTGCACAGACTCAAAGCGTTGTCTGCCCCTGCCAAGGCCTTCCTCTCTCCCTTGCAGGTGCCAACTCACAACCAGCTCAACCCAGGACCCTCCCAGGAAACTGCTCCCGTTCAGGCCTCTCACTCTTCTGAGTCCCCAGGCTATGAGGCACTGGGCACTTTCCTCCCCTGTAGCAGAGGTGTTTCTGAACACACACGGGCTGCCTCACTAGGTGCCTGTGTGCCCTTAAGGACAGTGGCACTGTCTGAACAGCCCCGGTGCCCTCTGTAAGCCTCAAACAATGCTGTGCACACAAAGTAGCGGAGGGGATGGGCAGAAGTTTCACCGAGAGCTGCTGACACAGCAACAAACTGGCTCTGTGACGCTGTGTCTGGCCGGTCTCTGCCCTGTCGGGAACACAGCCTCATTCATCCTCACCGGGAAGGACAGGGCAGGTAGAGTGGATGGCCAGTCCCAGGGTGAAGAGCCGTTTGTGCAGGTCACACAAGAATTAGTGGCTGAGCCGAGTATGCACAGAGCTCCACCTCATAGGAGGGGTTCGCTGGATACTTGATGAGCGAGAGAGTGCCTGAATGGAGAAACATGCACAGTGGCCCCTCACCAGTCCTGGAGGCCTTCCGTGGGCCTCCAACTAGGCACGTCGCCAGGGCTAGGCTTTGAGGTCACCCACTGCCCTGCCTCCAGGAAGGAAAACTCTGCAATATTTGGGGGGGAAAGGTCTTTATCCAACTGCCGATCTGGCTTCTTAACAAGCAGTCTTCTAGAGAACTTCCAAGACCTTTCCTCAACGCTAAGAGTGGGACCCCAGTTTACAGGTTCTAACCTGTCCTCAGCAATAGTTTAGAACCAACAAGTATTAAGTCTAACCACCCAGCTCTCTGCTGTCATCAAAAGGAAGGGATCTGACAGGGCACGGTGGCTCATGCCTGTAATCCCAGCATTCTGGGAGGCCAAGGCCGGCGGATCACTAGAGCTCAGAAGTCCTAGAATAGTCTGAGCAAGAGCGAGACCCCCCTCTCTACTAAAAACTGAAAAATTAGCCAGGCATTGTTGTGGACTCCTGTAGTCCCAGCTACTTGGGAGGCTGAGGCAGGAGGATCACTTGAGCCCAAGAGTTTGAGGTTGCAGTGACCTAAGCTGACACCACTGCACTCTCCCCAGGGTGACACTCTACTGTTTCAAAAAAAAAGAAAGGGAGTTGCCGCTGCCCTTCCTGCCATGCTTACCAATAGCTCCCCCCTTTACTTTAAATGCTGCTAAGTAAAGTGTGTGCTTAACTAGCTGTGGTGAGCTAAACTAGAACTTCCTGACCCCATCCTGTGGCTAGGATGAAACGTGGGCATTGTCTGAGGATTGCAGAGAAGGTGTGGACGTGGGAACGCTCATTTGTCAGTTAATGTGAGGGAGCTCTCGTCATGCAGTCCAGGGCACAGACATGGGATGCTCCCTGCTCTTAATCAGAGCAGGGCTGTCATTTCACAAGAAATGAGGTCACAATTATGTTAATAGGAGGCACACAGATTTCTCACCTATCTGAAAGGAAGCTGGAGAAGAAATTAATTCTCACGGTGGTGAGGCGGATTTGATTGCTGATAGTTCAGAAGAAATCAGCCGCAGACTGGAGTGTGAGCCTGCCTCATCCTCAGAGCAGACCTGACCCTCCCTCTGCAGAGCCAGCAGAAAATGGGCTGAGAGGAAAGCCACAGACAGTCAGCAGATGACAACAGAATCTGCAAGACACAGAAGCAGGAGGAGAGAAACCCCATGGCTCCTCAGGGAGGACTGACTCAGGAGGCCCTCCAGAGGTGCAGGGAGCGTCCTCCTGGCCACGTGGCTTGTGCATGCCTTGTCACCCCTCATGCGGGTCTAGGGACCAAGGTGCCTGAGCCAAGACACAATGCCCATCCCCTCCATCCCCTGTATCTTTCAGTGCAGAACTGATTATGTGGTCATCATGGTCCCAAGTCATACTTTACCAGGGGATGAAGGCAGAGGTTGGCTTTGAGAAAGGGAGGGGTACCCACATGCACACACACAGACACACACAGCTCCCCAGGGGGTGTTAAAACCTCCCCACTAGCAACCTCAGAGTGCAGGCAAGCTTCCTGCCAACAGCTGGTAGGAATACCTGCTCACCCTCAGGCCCAGCTGTCCCCCAAAGAAGTTCTCAGAAATAAACCACATGAAGCAGGACAGAACCCTCCAGACGCAGGTTACAGAGCCAGCTTGCCGCAGGGTCAGCAGATCTAGAGGAAACTTCTGTCTCATGCAGAGCACAGATAGCACTGGAGGAAAGAAGCCTCCTGAAGGTCTACCTACCCCCACAGGCAGGGCACGAGCTGTGTACCAGTCCCAGGGAGTCCATGAGGGCAGGTGAGGAGAGGACAGGAATGGGGGCTTCATCTCCCATGCTACTTCCAAGTCATAGAGCTTATCCTGGGGCCCTGAATTCCAGTGCCCAGGCCAAACTCTCTGGGCCTTTCCACTCCAAAGAGCTCATTAAGCCAATAGCCCCACATAAAGGGCCTCCCTAAAGTTGTCTGTCTCAATCCTACTCAAGCCAGACCCCCGGATTCAAGCCTTCCTTCTGGGTCCCCATGCCCTTTCACCTTGCCCACCCATTTAATGACTCTAATCCTTGGATATTGGGGGCCTACCCCCTGCCAGGTACTGTCTAGGCACTGTAGATACAGCTCTGAGCCAAACAGCCATGGCCTCCACTCTTCTGAAGCTCACAGTCCCACAAGGGGACCACAATCTAGCATGGCTACACAGCTGGCAAGTGCTGTGATGGGGGATACAGAACACTGCAGAGCACAGGAGAGGAGTGGAGGGTGGGAGAGAAGAAAGGAGCACCTTCCAGCCAGTGGGGAGGGCATCTGCCAAATCCTGATGGTCAGAGGGACTAAAAGCTCAGAGCACCCAAGGGGCAGCATTTGAGGTGGGTAATTGCAAGTGGACAGGTAGTGGTCAGGTCATAGCCAGCCTCTAAGCCACGTTAAGGAGTTTGGAATTTCTCCCAAAAGCAATGTAGAGTGTTCAAAGGCAGTGACTTACTCAGATGTGTGATGGAGAAGAATTTTTCTGGCTACAGAGAAGAGGGTACCACACAGAAGGCAGTTAAGGGACCAGTTTCAAGGCTGCCATCATGGGTGAAGGCAGAGGTGAGGAGAGAATGGTAGAAATGGAAAAGGGGCCCTCCAGAAGAAGGTAGAGCCTGGAACATGTGGTAATGAGTGGCCATTACCATTGCAGAGAAGAGAAACCAAAATATTGTACTTCTGATAATTACTGAGCACCTCCTATGTGCCAGGCAGTGCAGTAAGCCCTGGGCCACATCATCTCATTCCGACCTACAACACCTTCATGAAGCAGATGTGGCAATTAGCTCTGTTTTACATATATGGAAACTGAGGCACAGAGAAGTGGCCCTCTCTGACTTACCTTAGGACCAAAAGCTAACAAGTAATAGGACCAGAATGATTTCAGGTTTCTGGGGACCAGGAGGGAGTGGATGCCATTGTCCTGGGGGGGAGGGGCAGAAGGGGAGAGACGGACCCTCTAGGCACGTTTGAGGACCTGGAGGACTTAAGTCAGTAACCAGCAGAGGAATTTGTGAATCTGAAGCTCAAGGGTGAAAGATAGATTTGGGGTGCTGTGTGTCTGGAGAAAGGAACTATAGGAATGGGGAGGATGCCCTCCATGCACGTGTGGGGAGTAAAAAGCGGCCAAGGACAGAGCTCTGGGAAACACCAGCACATGGGAGGTGGACAGAGCAGGACTGGGCAGGAAAGGGTTAGCATCAGGCCTGCAGTCCATCCCCTACCTGCAGGAGGGACACCACTGGCAAGACACAAAGATGACCCTGTCAAATCCCCTCCTAATCCCGCTGATGACAGAGCCCCTGGCAAGCACACTAATGATGTTGGCCAACAGAAGCTTCTTATCTATGGAATGCTTTTAGCAAGATGTTCCCTATCTGCCCAGGACTGCTCATAGTAAACAGACCTGGAACCTACGGATTTATGGGGGAGGGCTCCCTGAAAAACGTGCAAGCTGTGCAACTCTCAGGCAATTAAATGGAGCTGTGTCATGACCAAAATAGCTCCCTTTGTAGTAAGGAGACCTCGTGGGAGTCACAGAGAGACCTCTTGTGATAAATCCAGGCCAGGGCACAGCCTGACGTGGCCAGAAAGTCCTAGGGAGCTATGCTGCAGATCTGGACTTCACCTCTACCTGCACCTCACAGTTCTGGGTGTCCCTGCAGTTATGGGTAAGACATAACACTGGGTAAGATCTCAGATTCTCATAACTCTGATTTGACAACTTGACCCTTTGTATTTTATTTCAATGATAGAAACTTACTAAACTAACTGCCCAGCCCTGGGGCTGAGCCAGGCTCGGGGAGCAGCTGCTTGATCTTGCTGAAGGGTAAGTACCTGGAGAAGGAAGAGGAGCCACAGAAGGTTTATATGCCAAGCTAAGGTGTGGATTTTGTCCAAATATAGGTAACTGGACAGCACAGGAGGCCTGAATGGAGGGGAGTGAAGAGTGGAGCTCTCCCTGGGTCACTGTGTGGGAAGTGTTGGGAGGCAGCAAGCTTAGAGGCAGAGAGCCAAGCAGAGGCTCCCATCCAGGAGAAAAATCTTGGGATGCTGGACGAGGCAGTGGCAATGTGAGTGAAGAGCAAGGGGGGAATTTAAAACCTACTCAGGAGTTAGAGTATACAGAACTTGGAGATGGATTGGGTCTTCAGCAGGGGCAGTGAGAAGGGGTGTTGAGTGATGGATAACGGGTGAGTGATGATGCTGGTCACAGGAGGGGAACATGGGGCAGGACAGCTTGAGGAAGATGAGGGTTTTACTTTGAATGTTTCTGGTGTCTCTAGCACATCCACTTGGAGGTATCTTGTGGTTAGCTGGATATGTGGTTCTGAAGCTCTGCACCAATGTCTGGGCTGGAGATAGAAAGGGGATTTATCTCAGTACATTCGTGCTGTTACAACAAAGTGTAATTTATACCAGGTAATTTATAAGAACATGAATTTATCCCTTACAATGGGAGAAGATACCCGGGAAAAGTAAGGTTTAAGAGAACAGAGATCTTCTCAAGGAGACCCCAAGGATACACCTACGAGGTCTTCCTGGTGGTGACTCAGATCTTAGGAATCTGTAGAAACTTAACTGCTTGGAAACTAATGCTTGCTTCAATTCTGTAAAAGCCCATGGTTCTGTAAAAGCCGAGCCAGCTTCTCCAGCTTGATTCAAACTGACCAAAGAGAAAGGTACCCATGGGCCAGAACTTTTTGACTAGGGAGTTAGGGTTAGAAAAAAGGAGAAGACCAAACCAGTCCGGGGAGCATGGCCATTTTGAAGTCTTCTGTGCCGTTGCTCCACCGGCTGGAATAAAGCCCTTCCTCTTTTAAACGCCGTGTTTGGGTGCTCATTCTCTCCATCGGGCCTCATCTTCCTGCAACAAGTTAAGGAGGGGGTGGCAGATTCGGTGTCTGGTGAGGGCTCTCTGCTTCCAGGATGGTGCCTTGCTGCTGTGTCCTCACATGGCAGAAGGACAAAGGGCAGGAGATGCCTAGGTAGTTCCCTCAAGCCCTTTTATAAGGCTGCAGGTCCTATTCACGACAGTGAAGACTTCATGATTCAATCACCTCCTAAAGGCCCACCTCTTAATACTATTACATTGGGTTTCTGGGTCCCAACATACAATTTTCACATTGAACCCCTGATCCCCCAAATTCATGACCTTCTCACCTGCAAATATATTCATCCCATCCCAAAAGCCCCCCACAGTAAGTCTTTTTTTTTTTTAATTTTTTTATTTAATGATAACTATGTACATTAATACACTTCTGGGGTACAGTGTGGGGTTTTCACAATGCAATCTGAAATACTTCCATCAAACTGATCAACACAGCCTTCATGTCATTTTCTCAGTTATAATTTTAAAACATTCTGGTTCTACTCTTAGAGAGTTTTACTTGTACCCCCCTCTCTGTTTTTCAAACTGAATAATTTCAACTGATCTGTCTTCAAGTCCATCCATTCTTTTCTGTGACTGCTAAAATTTGCTAGTGATCCCTCCAGCTATTTTATTTTTGCACTCCACAAGTTTTATTTGTATTTTTTATTTGAAAAATCTCTTTATTGATAATTTCTATTTTGTGAGACACCATCCTCATGTTTTCCTTTAGTTATTTAGACATGGTTTCCTTTAGCTATTTGAACATATTTAGAATAGTTGATTAAAGTCTTTGTCTAGTAAAGCCAATGTCTGTGCATCCTAAAAAAATAATTTTTATTGACTGTATAAATTTTTTGCTTGTGCCATACTTTCTTTAACATGTCTCACAATTTTTTTGTTCAATACCAAACATTTTAAATATTGCAATGTGGCAAGTCCAGAAATAGAATTATTTCTCCTTTCCATGCTATTCTATCTGTTGTTTGTTTGTTTAGTGACTTTTCTGAATTAAGTTCATATTTTTCATTCTTTGTCATCTATGGTCATGCTTAGAGGTCAGCTAAGGATTTTTTTTTTGAGACACAGTCTCATTTTGTCACCCTCAATAGAGTGCCAAGGTGACATAGCTCACAACAACCTCAAACTCTTGGGTTCAAATGACCCTTTTGTCTCAGCCTCCCGAGTAGCTGGGACTACAAGCACCTCTACAACACCTAGCTGTTTTTGCAGATGGGATCTCGCTCTTGCTTAGGCTGGTCTCAAACTCCTGAAATCAAGTAATCCACCTGTCTTGGCCTCCCAGAGTGGTAGGATTATAGGCATGAGCGGCTGCACCCAACCCATCAGCTAGTAATTTAACAAAGATTTCTTTATGTGTTTGAAATTGAAAATCTCCTACTGTCTGAAGAGAGGCACTATGTGTGTTTTAAACCATGCCTTCAACACTCAGCTTGGCAGTTTACAACTCTGCCTTGGCCTATGCATTCTGTTTGGGCAGAACCTCAATGTGGGAGATTCTCCTAAGCATGAATAAGGTACATGCAATGCCTTATAAATTCTCAGAAATACATTAAAGGTTTTCAATGCCCTGATTTCCCTCAAAGCATTTCATTCCCAGTGGTTTATCCCAAGTATTTGTATTTAGTCTGATTGTCTTCCTCAACTATTACACATTACTTCAGACAACAGCATCTATAATATTTACCTGTAAATGTTTTCATTAAAAAAAACAAACCCTCATTTGCTGCCTTAGCCCTGGGTGAGTTCCAGGATGAAAAGGAAAGCAAGCCTTCTGAGCACATCTTCCAGGGAGGCAATGCATAGGTTAATTTTTTATACATGAAGTTCATTCTGCTGTATATGGTTCTGGTAGGGGAATATAGGCGGTTATTCTCAAGGCTGTTACTAACCTGTGGAGTGAAGGATGGAACCAGGGTAAGTTAAAAATAAAAAATCTTGTTCTTCTTACTGATATCAACTATTTTTCTCAAATACAAATTCCCCAACTTGCTGAAATCTTTTGGTTAGTTTCCAGAGTGCCTAAAAAAAATTTTTTTTAAACTTTATTTGTTCCTAGATTTTTAGTAGATTTTCAAGATGGAATTGTGAGGCTCGGCGCCTGTGGCTCAATCGGCTAAGGCACCAGCCACGTACACCTAAGGTGGCGGGTTCGAATCCCCAGCCTGGGCCCGCCAAACAACAATGATGGCTGCAACCAAAAAATGGCCGGGCATTGTGGTGGGCGCCTGTGGTTCCAGCTACTTAGGAGGCAGAGGCAGGAGACCCGCTTGAGCCCAGGAGTTGGAGGTTGCTATGAGCTGTGATG
>CAUYQV010073897.1:0-13352 GCA_963574575.1 Galagoides demidoff | reverse complement strand
GTGGATGGAGTCTTTGGTATTCTCTAAGTATAACATCATATCAGCAACAAAGAGGGAAAGTTTGACCTCCTCTGCTCCCATTTGTATGCCATTTATTTCCTTCTCTTGCCTGATTGTATAGGCTAGAACTTTAAGCACTATGTTGAATAGTAGTGGCAATAGAGGACAACCTTGTCTGGTTCCAGTTCTAAGTGGAAAAGCCTTGAATTTTACTCCATTCAGCCAAATATTAGCTGTGGGTTTGTCATAGATGGCTTTGATAAGTTTAGGAAATGTGCCAGCTATGCCTATACTCTTCATTGTTCTAATTAGAAAAGGATGATGATTTTGATAAAATGCTTTTTCTGCATCTGTTGAGAGGATTATATAATCTTTGTTTTTGCTTCTGTTCGTATGGTGAATAACGTTTATGGACTTGCATATGTTAAACCAGCCTTGCATCCCTTGGATGAAACCTGCGTGATCATGAGGTATGACTTTCTTGATGTGGAGCTATAGTCTAATGGCTTGGATTTTGTTGAGCAATTTTGCATCTATATTCATTAGTGAAATTGGGCTGAAGTTCTCCTTTTTAGTTGAGTCTTTTCCTGGGTTTGGTGTCAGGGTGATGTTTACTTCATAGAATGTGTTGGGAAAGATTCCTTCCTCCTCAATTTTTTGGAATAATTTCTGAAGGATGGTAATAACCTCTTTTTTGAAGGTTTGATAGAATTCTGGTGAGATGCACTCAGGACTAGCACATTTTTTGATGGGAGGTTTTTTATTGTTTCTTCGATCTCTGTGCTTGAAATTGGTCTGTTCAGGAGATCTGTTTCTTCCTGGCTAAGTCTAGGTTGAGGGTGTGATTCCAAATATTGATCCATTTCCTTCACATTGTCAAATTTCTTGGTATAGAGTTTCTTGTAGTATTGAGAGATCATCTCTTGTATCTCTGTGGAATCTGTTATTATTTCCCCTTTATCATTTCTGATTGAGGTTACTAGAGAGTTTACTTTTCTATTTCTAGTTAGTCTGGCCAAAGCTTTATCTATTTTATTTATTTTTTAGTTATAAAAACCAACTACTTTTTTTGTTAATTTTCTGAATGATTATTTTGTTTTCAGTTTCATTACTTTCTGACTTAATTTTGGATATTTCTTTTCTTTGGCTGAGTTTAGGCTTAGATTGTTCTTTTTCCAGTTCTGTAAGATGGTTTGTAGATGCACTCTCTTTCTGTTGTTCAGATGTAGGCATCTAACATGATCAAGTTTTCTCTCAGGACAGCTTTTGCTGTATCCCACAGTAATTGCTAGCTTGTGTCTTCATTGTTGTTATGCTCAAGGAAGTTAATGATTTCCTCTTTTATCTCTTCCTGCACCCTGTCATTCACCATAAGGTTCTTTAATTTCCATGCCTTTGTGTGAGGTTGAATGTTTTTGTTGGGGTTAAGTTCTACCTTTGATGCCTTGTAGTCTGAGAAGATCCAAGGTAAAATTTGAATCCTTTTGATTCTATTGAGGTCTGTTTTGTGTCCTAAGATATGACCGATTTTTGAGAATGTTCCATGGGCTGATGAGAAGAAGGTGTATTCTTTTGCTTTGGAATGGAATGTTCTATATAGATATGTCAAGCACAGTTGTTCTAGGGTCACAATTAAGTCCCTCGTATCTTTATTTAGTTTCTGTTTAGAAGATCTGTCTAGTTCTGTAAGGGGACTGTTAAAGTCCCCTGCTATTATGGTGTTATGGGATATCATATAGCTCATACTAATTAAGGACTGTTTCAGAAATCTGGGAGCATTTAATTTGGGTGCATAAATGTTTAGAATTGAAATGTCTTCTTGCTGTATTTTTCCCTTGACCAATATGAAGTGTCCATCTTTGTCTTTTTTGACTTTAGTTGCTTTAAATCCACTTGTATCTGAAAATAAGATTGCAACCCCTCTTTTCTTCTGAATTCTGTTTGTCTGAAAAATTGTCTTCCATCACTTAACTTTGACCTTTAATTTGTCTTTTGAGGCTAGGTGTTTTTCCTGCAGACAGAAAATGTATGGCTTGTGTTGTTGTTTTTCTTATCCAATCAGCCAATCTACACCTCTTCAGTGGGGAATTCAGGTCATTAACATTTATTGAGATAATTGATAAGTGTGGTGAAGGTCTATTCATTTTATTTTGTGGAAGTCTATTAAGTTTTACCTTTTGCATCATTGTGGAAGCTCAGTTTTGCCCTTTACTTTCTGGGTGCTTACTTTCCTGGTAGCTCAATGTGATGATCAGTGTGTGAAACAGGTTAAAGTATCTCCTGCAGAGCTCATCTTATTGTGATAAACTTCAATGTTTTTGTATCAGTAAAGGATTTCATTTCTACATTAAATTTAAAATTTAGCTTAGCAGGACATAGAATTCTGGGCTAGAAATTGTTATGTTTAAGTGGATATGGTAGATGACCATGGTCTCCTGGTTTGAAAAGTTTAATTTGAGAATTCTTCCATCACCCTGATGGATTTGCCCAAGTAGGTCAATTGGCGCTTACTCCTTGCAGCTTGCAGAATCTTTTGTCTTAACTTCAAACAAGTTCATCACAATGAGTCTCTGAGAAGCTTGATTTGAGTTGAGGTGAACCTGGGGTCTGATATCCCTCTGAATGGAATATGTCACAATCTTTGGTGATACTTGGAAAATTTTCATTCATAATATTCTCTAGTATTGCTTCCATTCCTCTGGCGCATTGTTATTCCCCTTCTGGAATACCTGTAACTCATATGTTTCACCAGTTCGTGTAGTCCCATAATTCTTTCAGTGAGCTTTCTGCTTTCTCTCTCTTTTTCTCGGAGTCTTTAAGTATCTGAGCTAGCTCAAGGACTTTGTACTCTTGAGATTCTTTCTTTTAAATGCTCTAATCTGTTACTACCCTCTACTGCATCTTTTTTTTTTATTAAATCATAGCAGGGTACATTAATACTATCATGGGGTACAGTGTACTGTTTCTGTATACAATTTGAAATACTTTCATTCAACTGGTTAATAATGCCTTCATGTCTTTTTCTCAGTTATTGTGTTAAGACATTTATATTCTACATTTAGAGAGATTCACATGTACCCTTATAAGATGAACCATAGCCATGATCCCACCAATCATCCTCCCTCCACCCTCCCTTCCCCCTCCCCTCCTTTCCCTCTCCCCTTTCCCCATATTCCTGGGCTAAAATTGGGTTATAGCTTTCCTATGAAACCTATAAATTAGTTTCATAGTAGGGCTGAGTACATTGGATACTTTTTCTTCCATTCTTGGGATACTTTGCTAAGAAGAATATTTTCCAGCTCCATCCATGTAGACATGAAGGAGGTAAAGTCTCCATCTTTCTTAATGGCTGCATAGTATTCCATGGTGTATATACATCCCAATTTATTGATACATTCATGGATCGATGGGCTCTTGGGCTTCTTCCATGACCTAGCAATTATGAATTGGGCTGCAATGAACATTCTGATACAAATATCTTTATTGTAGTGTGATTTTTGGTCTTCTGGATATATACCTAATAGAGGAATTATACGATCAAATGGCAGGTCTATTTTTAGTTCTTTGAGGTTTTCCAGATGTCTTTCCAAAATGAATGTATTAGTTTTCAATCCCACCAGCAGAGTAGAAGTGTTCCCTTTTCTCCCACATGCCAGCATCTGGGATTTGGGGATTTTGTGATATGGGCTAATCTTACTGGAGTTAGATGATATCTCAAAGTAGTTTTGATTTGTATTTCTCTGATGATTAAGGATGGTGAGCATTTTTTCATATGTTTGTAGACCATGTGCCTGTCTTCTTCAGAGAAGTTTCTCTTCAAGTCCCTTGCCCACTCTGAGAGGGGATCACTTGTTCTCTTCTTGCTTATATGTTTGAGTTCTCTGTGGATTCTGGTTATTAAACCTTTGTAAAAGACAGAACCAGAAAATATATTCTCCCATTCTGAGGGCTGTCTACTTGCTTTACTTACTGTGCTTTTGGCTGTGCAGAAGTTTTTTAATTTGATGAGGTCCCAGTAGTGTATTTTTGATGTTGCTTCAATTGCCCAGGGGATCCTCTTCATAACATTTTCATCCAGGCCAATTTCTTCAAGTGTTTTCCCTACACTTTCTTCTAGTATTTTTATAGTTTCATGTCTTAAGTTTAAATCTTTAATCCAGCGAGAGTCAATCTTAGTGGTGAAAGGTGTGGATCCAGTTTCGGTCTTCTGCAGGTAGCCAGCCAGTTTGCCCAGCACCATTTATTAAATAGGGAATCTTTTACCCACTCAATATTTTTAATTGGCTTGTCAAAGATCATATAATGGTAAGTAGCTGGGTTCATCTCTTGGTTCTCTATTCTGTTCCATACATCTACCTGTCTGTTTTTGTGCCAATGCCATGCTGTTTTGATCACTATGGGTTTATAGTATAGTCTGATATCTGGTAGCATGATTCCTCCTGCTTTGTTTTTATTTCTGAGTAATGTCTTGGCTATTCAAGGTTTTTTCTGATTGCATGTAAAATGAAATATTATTTTTTCAAGGTCTTTAAAATATGACAATGGAACTTTAATAGGGATTGCATTAAAATTATACATTGCTTTGGTAGTATGGACATTTTAACAATGTTGATTCTTCCCAGCCATGAGCATGGTATGTTTTTCCATTTGTTAATATTTTCAGCTATTTCTTTTCTTAGAGTTTCATAGTTCTCTTTAAAAGGTCTTTCACGCACATCTTTGAGTACCCTAGTTGCTTTAATTCCTTCAGCTCTGCTATATCCTTTCTATATTCCTCATATCGTTCATCTCTTATTTGATTCAGTTTTTGGATTTCCTTTTGGTTATTTTCTACCTTCTAAGCAATTTTCTTCATTGTTTTATCATCTGCATTTTTAATTCCCCTTCTGTCATTTCTAACATTTCTTTATGGGTGGAATTCTCTGCAGTAGCTACTTCATGGTTCATTACTGATGGTGGTGGTGGTGAGGTTGCTTTCTTCTGGTTTTTCATGTTGCTAGGATTTTTCTGCTTTTGGTTCCTCATGAGTGTTTTCTTTTGTTTATTTCCTTGCCCTAATTTTCCTTGCACTTCCTTTTCCTCTTTAAGTTACTGTGTCTCTGACCTAAGATGTTTATGAGTCCTTTTGGTACAAGAATAAAGGATGAAAAGATTGAAGAGCAAGAAGGGAAAAAAGATATAAAAAAGAAAAGAAAAAAAGAGAACGGAAAAGAGGTGAGTGAAAGGCACAGAAAGAGGGAGATAGGAATAATACAGGTGTATAGTAAGGTATTTTGACCCACACTTAAAAAACTCCCAACCTCTGGGAGTGCCCAGTTGGGTGGTTCCCTTGAGTTCTAAAGCTCTTTGTCAACCTGGGCAGACACAGTACCCTGCCTGCACCAAGTAGAAAAAACAAAACAAACAAACAGAAAACCTTACAGGAAAATGTTAGGGGAAAAAAACAATTTATTAAGGAAGGTAACAATGAAAAATTATATTTATACATAGAAAAGTGAAGAAAAAAAGGAGAAAAAAGATGAAAAATATAGGAAAAATATATTTCCTTGAAATAAAAAAAGGAAAAACAATGCAAACACAAAGCTATATATATCTTGCTGAATATTTCCTGGGCAACAGGTGATCTTCTGGGGCATGAGATGCTAATCACGATGCTGATACAGCTGTATAAGATGGAAACCAGATCTTCTGCTGACCTCTTTGCCCTCAAACCCCACAGGTTGAGAGCTTCCACCTGCTTTTGGCTAAGAAGAGGCTTTCCCAGGAAAGCATTTGTTACTGGGAACTCACCCAAAGTAGCTGACCACTTATCAGACACGCCAACACTGGCCTCACTCTAAGCTCCTAAGTTCGAGGCTACAAGGCAGTTCTCCTACTGTCCAATCCTTAAAGCTCCACTCTTCCTGGGAGTCTCATGCACAACATCTGGGCATTTTTCAAAGTCACTAGATCACTCCCCGAAGGTCTCCCAGCATGGGCCTCACTCTGGGACCCTGAGGGCAATGCCTTCAGGGCAGCTCTCCCACAGTGGCTGTGCATGGCCCAGAGGTGAACAATGAAAACTCTATTCTGGACCAGTGGCTCACTCCTGAACTCTGAACATGGCTCAAAGTAACTTACATACTTGCACACGGTCTCCCAAGATAATTCAACCAAGTGCCCAAGCCCAAATAAACAAAACAACCCATAGGGAAGGCCTTCCCTTTCTTCAGTCTCATTGTTGCTGTAGCTACAGCCACAGCAGGAGCCATGGCCTCATATAGAACACAACCACTAGCCACTTCTCCACTACTTTTGTCATCCTCCTGGGGTCCAGAAGTCTCCTACTGCCCTCCTGCAACCTCAAAGGGATTTCTTCTGGGCAAAGCCCACAAGCTAGAGGTGCCTGGAGTCTTCTCCTCTCAATCTCACTACACTCAGTTGCAAAGAAGCTGTTACTCAGCTGCCATCTTATTCTACCCTTCCCTATTGCCCTCATCTTTATTTCTATGATTTCCATGTTTGTAGTCCAAAGTACTATCTTCTCTCATATGATCTTTCACCATGAAAAGATCTTTCTTTGATAACTGGTTTCCAGTTTGTATTGTTAGACCATACATACTATTCTCCACATTGTAGTTGGACTGAGTTTTGTTAAATCTGATCATGACATTACTCAGCATAAAATCTTTCCATCTTGCTTGCCCTACCATCATTCAATGATTCCCAGTCATCTAAGGCCCTTCACAATCTCAGCACTGTGTACCTGGCTACCTCTTTAGTCTCATCGTTCGCTAATTTTCTGCTATGTCTCCAGAGGCACACATACTGAACTACTTAATGTTCTTTTCATAAACTATATTTTGCTTCCAAAGAATTGTGCCCTAAAAAAATCTATTAGGTGACCACATGGTATATTTCCAGATTACTTTCTGCTCATGATACGACATTATAACTGCCTGTTATATAAGTCAGGATTTATCAAGAATACAGACATCATTGCAAGAAGAAATAGATTTAATGCAGGAAATTAGCTATTTACAAATCAGTTGGGAGAGCTGGATAAAAGAAAGCCAAGTAGGCCTCTACTAGCTTTTAAGTTCACTTCTAGCTTTCAGAGATTGGTAGGTTCCTGCTTCCTCCTAATAACTCCTTCTGCCTTCATTTCTGGGTCATAAAGTGACAAGGAATTAGTAAATATGCTCACAACTACCATGCAGCATTGAGATATGTTACTTCCGATGAAATGTTTAGGGACTATTGCAAAATCTCAAGTGTGTCAGGGATCAAGTGTTTTCTGCTACTCTTAAGGAAAGAATTGCATGACATATGCTTTTCTTCTGCCATACAAATCCCAAGCTGTGGTTTGCACTGGCAGAACCTAAGCTGTATTCTGAGCCCACTGATGAGGAAGTGTGAATAATGTAATTCCCTGGCTTTCATTCTCTGCAATTCAGGGGATAGTAGAGAGAAGTGGGAGAAAATGGTAACAAGTTTTGGTAATAAGTATAACTATTCTTTTATTTGAAACCTCATTTAAACTGCAAAGGTAAGGATTCTGTATCTGTTTTCCTATTCCCCTCCAGCCCCAGGGACCCATCTAAATATCTGGGCCAATTAATGACCATATAATGGAAGAATAATGATATATTTATATCTTACAGAGATATTAGAGAAATTATTGTTTATAAAGTGAAAGTTAACTACATTCTAGATTCTTTCATAAAAATATAAATCTCTCCAGTATTTTTATGCTGAGATTTTAATACACTGTAATTCATAGGCACTATTCTAAGGCTCTTTGCCTGAGTGACTTCATTAATGTTTAAAATAGCTCAGAAGTAGATTCTGAATATCTCAGTTTTATAGATGGAGAAATTAAGGCTCAGAAGTAGGTAGTTTATAGAAAGTCACTTCAGTTCAATGGGGATAAAGCTGTGTTTGGATCCCAGGGATGTCTTCCTTGAAAGTCCATGATCTATCCTCCACTATACCATCTCCAGCTGGAGAAGTAGAGTAATTTTCCATGTTGCCACTTCATAGGGCTGTGGAATAATTCATGTTCTCTTGATTCTAAAGCTAGTGCTCCTTATCAGTTCTCACTCTGCAGTAGTTTAAGTGGTTTCTCTATTTAAAGCACTTAACAAAGAAGATTTCCTAGATTTTTCCCCCAAACGACCAAGCATAACTGGCAACTGCCCTCTAAACAGCACAGAAAGATTCCAATCCTGTTTAAAAGGCTGCAAGAATACATTGTAATTAACTGAGAGTCACTATGCTTTACAACAGATCTCTTGTAGTTATTCCTACTATCTTCCTTAAATTTTGTATCCCTTGACCAAAATCTTCCCAATTGCCTTCCCACCACTTCGATCTCACCCACAATTACTACCATTCTACACTCTGCTTTCATGAAATCAACTTTTCTTGATATTTCATATGTATGTGAAAACATGCAAAATTTTTCATTCTGTATATAATAAATATATGCAATTTTATTTGTTAATTAAAAAATAAAATATTTAAAACAGGATAGCCAGATAAAATGTGTGGTGTCCAAATCAAGTTTATGTTAATTAGTATAACTGAATCTTTCTACAATGTATACATAGATCAATACATCAAATAATATGCCGTATATATGCATAATTACTATTTGTCAATAAAAATAAGTAAATAAATGAAAAAAATAGAATTTCATATAAACAAACAATTTTTAGTACAAATATGTCTCAAATATTGTATGGATCAATTTATATTAAATAATTCTTAATTGATTATCTGAAATTGAAATTTAACTGGCTGCCCTGCATTTTTATTTGCAATAGTTATTTATTTTTGTTTAATATTAGAAGTAAAATTGTATAGAAAATATGTCTTTTTTATATTTAAGATTAATATGAGGGTACAAATGATTAGTTTGCATTGTTTTTGTTTGTTAAGCAAAGTTCAAGTTGTATTTGAGCCCTTCACCCAAGGGCTATACTGTATATCCCTACATTATACCCATTAGGTGAGAGTTTACCAATCAACCTCCCTCCTCCCCTCTCCTCTTCATTTTTCTTCTCTTCCCCATGCTTTGAATTTAATTGTGTTTTTTTCTCTTGTAAGAGTGTATAGTTGTTTATCTATTGGTTTCATACCAATATTGTATACATTGCATACTTGCTTATCCGTTCTTGTGAAACTTTAGTAAGAAAAATGTTCTTCAGCTCCATCTAGGTTAATTCAAAAGATGTAAAGTCTCCATCTTTTTTATGGCTGAATACTCCATGATATGCATAAACCACAGTTTATTAATCCATTCATTCATGAATTGATTGACACTTGGGTTGAGTACATGTCTTGTTGATTTTGAAATGAGCTGCAATAAACATACTACTGCATATGTCCTTATGGTAAAATGATTTTACTTCTTCTGGGTAGATACCTAGTAAGGAGATTGTGGGATAAACTGGAAGGTTTACCTTTAATTATTTGAGTATTCTCTATACTTCCTTACACAGAAGTTATATTAATTTTTAATTCCAACATCAGTGTAAAAGTGTTCCCTTCTCTTCATATCCATGCCTGCATGTGCAGCTTTAGGCCTTTGTGATGTGGGTTATTCTCATTGAGATTAGGCGATATCTCACAGTGGCTTTGATTTGCATTTCTCTGGTGATTAGGGATGATGAGCACTTTTTCCATATGTTTGCTAGCCATTCAGGAATTGTGATAAGCTCTTATTTATGGAGTACAGTGTAGGGGTATATGGCATATCTCTTCGGTGAAGGGCTCAACTGTACCTTGGAGTTTACCTAACAAATACAAACAATGTAATCATATGTGCCCTTATATTAATCTGAAAATAAAATAAGAAAAGATAATCTAAGAGAAAACACTTAATCACATTTCAGAACTTCCCTGTTAAGTGAACTGACATCAGAGCCATGAAATGCAAGAATTTCTCACACATGTGTTTACTGTGGCATCTTCAACCTGGGGGGTAGGGGTGGATAGGAAAAGAAAAAAGAAAATCTTCCTTTCCTTTAGCTAGGCTAAAGAAAGAAGAGTGTCAACATTTATACAACCACTGGAAGTAAAAGGTAACAGTACAAAGGAATGTTTCCAGATTCCAAGTGGTGATCTTTTTTTTTTTTTTCTGCTTAACATTACATGCCAAAATGGAGAAAAACAAAAACAGAAATGCAAAAAGATACAAAGAAGAAAATGAAAATTTTTGTAAGTTTCACTGCTTAAAGATAAGCCAGAGATAACATTTTGATTTATTACCTTCAGTGTTTTGACTGTGCATGTGCATCTTCACTATTTAATATTATACCATACATACGATTTTCTAAAATGCTTTTAAAGCTTAATATTATAGTATATACTTGCTACCAGATGGCCAACTTACTGTAGTAAGATTGTTTCTGTTAATATTTTTCTTATAATGGAACTGAGAGATTCAGAAATCCTATAAATAGTCAAAAAATGCTTCATTATCAAAGTCTCTGAGTATTACTCTGGGAGAGAAGCAATTAGGTCTTCCTGGAGTGTCAGAGACACCGAGTCACCTGCAGCTGCTGACTGCTAATCATATTAGACAGAAGTTAATTCTGAGGTAGCTTGCCCTCTGGCACCCCACATGTCAGGCAGTGCAGTGGCTCCTTTATTTACAGTGGCATGCAAGTGAGAAATGCCATGTTTAGAGAATAATGTGCATTCCAGGCCTGCCATCCTCAAATTATTGTGAAGCTTTGTTGGAAAAGACAGAATTCTAGAATGTTATGACCGTAAATCATTTTGTTGGAAATTGTCTTTCTCTGAGAGTTTATGGCTGTGGTGCAGTGCCATTTTTCTCCTGCACTTGAATTTGACTGAATTCCCCTTGTCATCACAAAGAAATATTTTATTTTCATTTTCAATTCAGTCATAAATTGACGAAAATATTCTCTCAAGAGGTAAATTAGAGTTTAATAATAGCACAACCAAGTCTTAGCATTGAAAAATGCTCACTATATATTAAACATACATGGGAATACTTTAGGGAAAAAACATGATTGCACTACGAAATTGTCAGCTCTGCAGCCATCTTGCTGCTGAATTGAAATCGTATGTGAATATCTTAGTTTTTTAAATCACTGAAGGAAAATTAAAAATAATCCTCTTTCATTGTCCTTTTATGATAACAAAATCAAGCTGCCAAGTCAGAGTATGAGACCAGAACAAGAAGGCAAAATTCTGCAGCTTCTTGCAACCTCTCATCTAAACCCACTGGAAGCGGTCATTCTGTCTGGTTCAGTCCACTTTGGTAGGCACCTGTGGAAGCTTTAGTGTAGAGTATTCCTTTCTCTGATTTTGTTTTACATAGCACAATCAAAGGTTATACAATATTTTTTCTTGTCAATAGAAGATAGAAATTTATGTTATCCACATAGAAGTTCAATCAAAGGCAAATTATGTTAATAGTCTTACATTTATTTGAGATGTCTTGTTAATTTTTTAATATGATGTCACAAATACAGATGGGCAATGTAGATTCTTAAGGTATTTGGTTGGGAGAGGGAACTTACATTCAGTTATTTGTAAATGATTGGCAGTGTTGATTTTGCTTTATGTCAAGAATATAGTGCAAAATAGTGCACAGAGCACTGGGAATGTAAGGAATAGTTTCCCGTTCTCACTCTGTTACTAATAAACTTAGTGAGCTTGAGTGAGGTGCTTTACTTGCCTGTGTTTGAGGGAAAATGATAGAGAGAAAAGCTGCTGATAAAATACATTAATGTGTACAAGGCCAAATTATGCTTCTGAAATAAAGAGGGTTCATAACTTGAGAAAATATACGTTTTCACCATAAATTCAGAAGCAAAAATATGTAGTACAATGGTAATGAAAAAGTGAGGGAATTTAACCCCAACTGTTATCTGTAAGATATAAAAAAAAGCAAACATCTGGTCATTTGCATAGTTTTGATCACAGAAACAAAAAAACTGGTTTGCATATCATTGAAAGAGGACCAACCGACATGAGAGTTGTTACTCAGGAGAGACTGAAGCAGATTCCTAAATAAGGGGCTTTAGAATACCCAACCAAAATCCATAGGGTCATGGCAGGATGATAAAAGCTTCTAGTCTAATTGGTCAGGGAAGCAGCAGGGACTGTCTTAAGACTAGGACTTCCTGGCAACATGCTGGAGCCAGGAGAAAAAGGACATGAAGTTATTCCATGCCTGTGTGGGGGAATTTCTGGGACATTTCATTCCTGTTGCTTCTGCCCTTGACTCCAGTCTTGTCGATATGGCTGTAAATCACATACTTATGTGCTCTTTCTGCCTCATCTGTTCAGCTGGTCAAATTTTCTTTGCAAATGATACAGTGAATTGGGGAAACGTGACACTCTCCAGGTGCCCAAAAGATTTGATTTAGGATTGGTACAATATAGGCAGTTCTTCCAAGTAAAGCTTTTAAAGTAAGGCAGACCTTGGCTTGAGTCCTGGTTCCACTGTTAGTGAGTCTGAGCAAATTTCGTAATCTCTCTGTGCCTCGGTTTTCTTGTCTGTAAAATAGGGATGATGATTTCTATATGGTATAATTATAATATATTATAGGATAACGATTTGTCTAGGTTAAGTCTGGCTGACTTCAACTTCATATTTATGTTCACAAAAGGGACTGAACTTTCTCTAGATGGCAGAAATAGTTGACAGTGAAACTGGCAGTGGCAGACACTGCTACTCAGGTACTCAATATCTGCTTCCCTTGACTTCCTTGCTAAAGAATCTTTTCTTCCTCAGGGGAAAAATACGTTCATCTAAAATGTCACCTTCCTAATTTTCCTGGAGCTTGTTTATACAGTGTGTCTATAAAGTTACTGTGCAAATTAGAATTTTAAACTATATTAAAATTGCACAGGAAGTTTATGGATACCCTGCATATGGGCCACAGCTCTGTCCAGTGTGATGTGGTGATAAATATATGGGGGGGGGTTCCAATAATGCTAGATTTAACTTGACCACAGGACCAGACTCAGTTCAGAAGTACCCTTAACCATACTTGAACATATAAATAGTATCTAGAGGTGGAAAAATCTTTGCAACCACCTCAATCCCAGAAACACAATGACAATAACAACAACAAAATCACCCAAATAGGGGCAAAAGGCAGAGATGAAAGCTGGAAGAAGCCTTTTGGGGAAATTGTATCAGCCCTGCATTATGCATTTCCAGACTTTTTGTTGCCTTAAAAAATTCTATTTTTAGTTCTCTAGGTGTTCTCCAAACATCTTTCCAAAATTTTTCTTTTTCTTTTTAAGAGACATTGTCTCACTTTGGCGCCCTCAGTAGAGTCCTGTGGTGTCACAGCTCATAGCAACCTTCAGCTCTTGGGCTT
>CAUYQV010073896.1:0-86373 GCA_963574575.1 Galagoides demidoff | reverse complement strand
GCTGCAGAGGCCCAATCTATCAAGATTAGTAGAGAGGGGAAGAGGGGGATATGGGAGGAGGGTGGGTATTTGGGAGGATCTCACCTAATGTGCATGATGCAATGGTACATTTCCAAACTATTAAGAAATGAGTATAATTGTAATGGATGTGTTTCTTGGTTCAATGTAAACATTTCACATTGTATACTAAAGTTGTACCTGAACCCCATAAATGCATCAATGTACAAATGATTTAATAAAAAATTGATTATAAAAAAATAAATGAAAAAAAAAAAGAAGGTCCTGGGGTCCCAGTGTGCAAAGTAGCCCTTTGCCATGTTCAAGTATTTGGGATTATATTTTACCAAGAAAGTTGTCCTAAATGCTTAAGCTTAATGAAAACTCCAGAGGGCTAGTGGCACAGCCTGGGTGCTCACACCAGAGGACAGGTGACAAGGGAAAGGAGAACAGTGACATGGGAAGGGGGAGATGGTGACACGGGGGGGGGGGGGATGGGGAGGGGGGGATGGGTGACACGGGAGAGGGGGACGGGAGACACGGGACAGAAAAGCACCCAGTACTAAATCAGTCCAGGGCCCACACTCACCTCCAGGCATCACAAGGCCAACATCTTGCACTGTGAGCACGGACAACTTCTCCTCTGAGTCCACACGGATGACCCCGTAGGTCAGCCCATGCATGGAGAGGACGCCACGGCCGGGAGGCTGGTTGCTGTCATCTGTGGGCCTGTAACAGCAGTGTCTGCGTGAGTGTTTATATGCTTTTTAAAATATACCAGTTACTTAACTAACTCTGCCTGAGTTCCCAGGACGTCATAAAAATACCCTGAGTTGGGCCTCTCTTTGGATGCCTCCCCCAGTTCCTGCTGTCTGCCCCCCAATCTGCAGCTGGCTGGAAAGAGACAGCCACATCTCTTGAGGACCCTGGTACCAATGGGGAGCAGGAGGAGGGAAATCTGACAGCCCAGCCTGTGGAGGTGCACACCTGGCTCACGCCACTTTTTTAGAAAAGGGCTGGAGGTAGAGCTGTATGTGCCATCTGGCAGCCAGGTTCTTAGGAAAATTATCTAGATGATAGGCCTGTTCAGAGTTCTCCCTGGCCAGGAGACAAGAGGCTCAATGTGTAGCCTCCCAGAGCCCATGCGTGAAGAAAAGTGCTGGGCAGGCTCCACCCAGCATGTCCTTCCTGAGGGTCTGTGGCTCTCTCACTGGACAGACTCTACCCAGCACACACCACCTGACTCTACACTTGTGGCCTCCCCCAGCAGACCTTCCTGAGAGCAGCAATGTCCACTCTGCTCCTGTGTGATGCAGCCCCAGAATAGTGTCCAATGATTTAAGTATCTGTTGACTAAATTAATAAACTATTTCCAACATCATGGATTTTTTTCCCCAGAATGTAAAGATTCTCCACTGTCTGTTCAAATGGGAGACCACAATTTAGGTAAACATAACATCTATTTCCGTAATTTTCCACACACAGATATTTAAGGTAGTTTAAGATCTAAATAAATTTACTATTTAACTTGAAACTATTATGATTTATAACAAATCTAAGACATAAATGGGGTGACAGATCTCATTTGAATTAAGTAACTTGTATATTTAAAAAAGCATGAGAGTCCAGAAATATCATTATTCTGTATGTAAAAATCAAGAAGGGCTAACCAGACAGAAGTCAAGTCCACCCAAATAATAAACCACATGAAAGTACTTGCACATGATGAGCTAAGAAGGCAGGAATAGTCTGGCTTTTTCTTTTCCAAACACTCTTAACAAATCAGAACTTGCAAATGAAAAAACAAAAGTGTTCTAGGCATGCTGACCACCATTTCCTTCATGGTTCTCCTCCCAAGACTCAGCACACAAGTGAGAGAAGCTTGAGCACCACTTGCGGGTTGAACTGTGCCCCTCCCTCCAGGATAACTGTGGCCTTCCTCAGAAACAGTCTCTGCAGACACAGATGGTCCAGGCTGATGATGGTGTCACATTCTGATAAACCCACTGAGAAGTGGGAAAATCAGAAAGCACCTTCTCTGTCCTGGCATTTTCTACCTTCAGTCCTAGGACCCTAAGCATGTCTTAGTTCACTGCTGTGTCCTTTCTATGAAGATTTAAATGAGCAAAACAGGAGAACACTGTTAGTATGAATAAGCCAAACATCACAGCAAAAAGGGAAGTCCTTGTGTGAGTCCCATGACCCCTTCCATCCCGTGACCTGTCCTATGGGGAACCTGGATCAATATTGTTATACATAAGTTATGTATAAAATATGGGCGTATAGGGTGGTGCCTGTGGCTCAAAGCAGTAGGGTGCCAGTTCCATATGCCCGGAGGGTTCAAACCCAGCCCCGGCCAAAAACTGCAAAAAATAAATAAATAAATAAATAAATAAATAAAAGGATGTATATGAACAAACTTATTTTCAAAGAAAAACAGATTTATAGTATGCATATTCTTCTGCAGCCTACTCTTTTCTCTAAATATATCTGCACTTCTTTTCTGGTCTATGTGAGAACATGCATGGAAGTGGTGTGTTGTGTGCACACACCAATGAATCAAGCTATTGTTGTATCATGTTCAATAATATAAATACATATTCATTTGGTTTCTTTCATTCAACTTTTAAACAGTTGACAGTATTTCTATAAGATACATACCTAGAAAGAAAATGGAAGAATTTAATAAAGTCTAAAAACCTTCTATAAGGGAGCCTTATTTTGTATTTCCACTAAAAGAACAGAGTATTATATTATTACTTACTAAACACATATATAGCACTGACGAGATGCTGTACATCGTCAATATTTTACACCTGACACTCTTGTCTCTACAACAGTCCTGGGAGGCAGGCCCAGCACCATGATCCCACCATGCAGATGGGCTGCAAAGGTGATGGAGGCTGGGCACAGCCCCGGCCCCAGCAGCAGGTGGCCCCGGCCCCAGCGCCTACACCTCAGCAGTCCCATGTCTCCTGCCAACACTGACAATCAAACTTTAAAACTTCACCCCATTGGATGGGTAAAAACTATTTCTTTCTATTCTGATTTGCATCCCTTATTAACCAAGTTAGGCTATGTTCACCTCCATCACCACCTTCCCAGGATATAAAAACTCTGAGCAGATAAACTACATAAGGAAGTGAAAAACCCCAAAAGCAGAATTCATGAGAATTTAAAAAATATTTACTCTGATGGTAAAAGCACATTAAATAATAGCCAATAAAGCTACAGACCAATTTGTCAACTTCTGAACTCTGTTCCAAGATGAAATGGTAGCCATAGGATGACAAGGCTCCCAAGATACACAAGTCCAGAGAGGAGCCAACCAGGCAGTTCCCAGAACTGTGAGGCCGTAACAAGTGAGGCCACTCGTAGTGCCAAAAGGATGCACATGTGGGAATTAAGACAAAGAGGGGGGCACGTGAGAATTAGGACAGAGAAGGGCACATGTGCCCTCCGTGACACCTCCGATGAATGTTCTGCACCACTGTTTACCCGTCACAGCATTCCAGCCTCTGCAAAGCCCTCAGAGAACCTTTAGCTAATCTTGCTTGCATAACAATCAAAGAAAGATCTACTATAAATTTCAGTGAACACATGTACAGTTCGCTACTCCTGACAGTACACAAGAGCCTCGCTGGGCTCAACATGTTGATACAAAATAAGCGTGAGGCAAGTCTGTAACAGGTAGTTCAACAATTTCCAGTTCCAGAGCTCACCAGAGTAATTGCACCTGCCTCTGCAAAGCTTCAGAGCCCTCGTCACCTGCCGAATCCTCTGCAAGAGAGAGCCCAGAGCCCTGCCTTTCCTCTTCCTCACACGCAATCTCCAACCTGGTGATTCACGGCTCAGGAGCAGCAGCTCGTCTGCAGAACAAGGAGTGAGGTCACAGGTCACTGCAGCAACTGGATGGGACAGACCCTCGCAGAATATTGCGTGTGCATGAATATCACTGTGGCCGTGCTGACAACAGCAGCAGTGCATCCGTGATTCTCTCTACGTCTGCAGCGCTGTGCAGTGCCTCCTGCCCATCAGCACCGTTGTCTCCCAGACCAAGCCTCAGTGTCCCAAGCACTGTCCAGGCTGCAAAGCCAACAGTGAAAGCCCAAGACGCACTGCAGCCCCAGCCTAGACACAGAGCAGGGAGGAGGAAGCTGCTTTCTGACTTCCAGGTTGAATACTTTCAAAAAGTAGATGACTATGCTGATGGGGCGGGGGGTGTCTTTATTGTCCTCTGGAATTATTGCTTTAATCACAGTTTACATAATTTCACCCTTTCATTGCTATAGTGTCAAGGTATTCAAACTATACTTTCTACTCAAAAAGGCCAAATATATATTTTTTTAGGTGGATAAAATCATCACCACAACGTCACCTTAAAAAATTAATTCTATTATCTACATTTTGGGGATGGAAACAGACTTGCACAGGCAGCCTGGAAGGAACATGGGGGCAGAAAATAACTCCTGGTTTTTACTTTTTATTTGCCCTTTTGTATGTTTCTACCGAGGATTTCAGGCATCAGGAATTCATTATTTCCCCAATACTTCTCTATAACTAGTCTTGAGAATAAACACATGTAATATAATAGGATGTTGACTACCTCAAAGAGAATAAAATGTTTTAAATACCTGGGTAAAAACACAGCTTTACAGGGGCCAGGGCAACCTTACCAGAGGTATTTCTTATCCCACTTGGCCATGAACATATGAGCACAGGCACAGATGAGGACACAAAGACAGGCATGTGTGAAGGCAGACCCACTCATGAGGACAGACACACAAGGACACAGACATGCAGACACGCATGAGAACAGACACATGAAGAGACATGTGAGGGCACACACACAGACAGACATGCAGATACATGCATTGAGGACACATGAAGACACATGCATGAGGACACATGAAGACAGATACATGCAGACACACGAGGACACATGAAGACAGATACATGCAGACACACACGAGGACACACATGTAGACATACGTGAGGACAGACATGAAGACAGATACATGGAGATATGCATGAGGACAGACACATGAAGACACGCATGAGGATAGACATATGCAGACACACATGAAGACGTGAGGACACATACATGCAGGCACACACATGAGGACACACATGTCAGAAGATGCACAAGGAAGGGAGACTCTTCTCCTGACTTTGTTCCTTTAGTTTCTTAATTTTTTTCATGCTCTCAAAAAAAATTCCTCATACTCTTAAAAAAACTCAAGTACTCTGTAATAAATATTGGTCACTGTTTTGGAGAATGGATTATTCCTAGTGGCTCTGGCCTGCCTCCCACTGGGCAGCACAGCTGACGGGCACATCCTGTAGAGGTGCCAGCAATCCCCACTCCAACCCCCAGTAGGGTCCACTGGAGGCTCTCAGAAGCTCCTCGGTCCCCTGCCTACTTAGCAAGGGGAATGCTGGAGGTTTCAACCATCCTACGAGCCCCAAACCTTCCAATCCATACTCTTCTGCACCAGACACGTCGGGGTTGGGGCACTGCCATCCCACAGCTGCCCCCACTTGCCGAGGCAGACATTCCTCAGGAAAGAACCTCAAAGTGGCCCCAGCAAGGGCCAGAAGGTCTACAAACAGTGAACAAATCCATCTGATTACCAGAGATGATAAATGAGCACCACTTTTTGCAAAGTGGACTAAACTCTTAGCCAGCAATTGGTGGCACCACACTGCTCACTGGACATTGATCTCTTCCTCACACCAGGGCACAGTGAGCATTCCTGGGAAACCCTAACCACAGCACTGAGGAAACCTTGTCCCAGAACTGCTGGGGTGAAGGGTGACCTAGGCCCTCTGCAGAAGAACCAGGCAATGCTATTCTCTCTGAAAGTTATAATCAACAAAACATGGGACTTGTGATGCTGCCTGCAACACTGGACCTTGAAGTGACACATAGGAAAGTTTATCAGACCAAACTGAGGCCTCCCAGGCCCCATTCAGAAGGGCTACATAGGACTTCTCAAAGCTATTTTCTACATAGTAACCTGGCCTCTGACCTCTAGCACTTGCAAAATTCTCTTCAGGTCTTTAGACAAATATATCACATTTACACAAATACATCTTTCTAACAAAGAATATCTGTCCTTAGCTGGGCTTTGTGGCAGGCACCTGTAGTCCCAGCTACTCCAGAGACTGAGGCAAGAGAATTGCCTAAATCCAACAGCTGGAGGTTGCTGTGCGCTGTGATGCCACAGCACTCTACTGAGGACGAGAAAGTGGGACTCTGTCTCTTTAAAAAAAAAAAAAAATGAATATCTGTCCCAACCTTTCTGTGGACACAATAATTCACAAGAAATCCCAGCATATGAGGAATTCCCTTCCCCTGTGGGTTACAGAAATAACCCAGATGAGGCCCATTCATAAAAATTGAAGCATGAGTGCCATCTTCAAATTTGTTTGAAAATGATTTAAATATAAGGACAGTGAGAGAAGACTGCTACAGCCCAGCATTGGTCTCTCCCCTGAAAACATTCACCACTGAAATAAGCTGGTGCCCAAGTTAGAGTCCACGAGCAGGAGCTGACTGAAGCCACTCTTCTCCCGTAAACTGGCAACAGTGCAAATGTACATCCTCTGCATGAAATTACAGAAAGGACAGCAACTGTCTCGACACAACAGAAGAGCATGTCAGGGCAAGAGGACAGTGACCTGACAGCAACCTCCACCCAGGGCCACTTTTGATGCTCATAACACTGTCATTCCTATTCAACCTAGAACACTAAAATTGGACATTCTTATCCTTTGATTTCTTCTCGAATCTGAATGAGGCCAATTAGAAAACTGGTATGAGGTTGTCAACATGGTGGCTTTGGGGAGAATCCCTGCCACAGGTGAGGCTCTGGCTGGGGCTGTGCCCAGTGTGTGGGCTCCTCTCAACACCTGCCGGTCCACAGCGCTAATGACTGAAAGCCTAGCTGTTGCACTGGGAAGGCTGCTGGAAGGTCTGCTGCAGCTGCTCCCTGCCCAGAGCCCTCCAGGCATGGAGCCTGACTGTGAACACTCAGCCAAGGGTGCCCCTTTCTCTGGGCCAGCCTGGGGGGCTGTTGATAGCTGATGACAAACACACAGCAGTTTTACAGCAGTTTTCAGCAGACCAGGTTGTCAGTGGCCCCACATTGTCAAGTGAAATGAAAACAAAAAGCCAAACCATACCCAGCTCCACCTGTGTGACAAGTTAGCTTTGCAGATCATCACCCCACACATGCACAGGAATGGGCTTGGCCCTTAAAAGCCTTTACTTCTGCTGAATGAAACAGGATTGTCAAAGGTAAGCAAACTGGAGAGACTTTCTTACATTTTATTTTTGTCCATTCAAAAACCACGGTGCCCCACGCATGGTGGCTCTCATCAATATCCTAGCACTTTGGGAGGCCAAGGAGAGAGGCTCACTTGAGGCTGGGAATTGAAGGCTGCAGCAAGCTATGATGACACCACTACACTCCTGCCCAGGCAAGAGAGCAAGGCCTTGTCTCAAAAAACAAACAAAAAAATACTGCATATTAGGCACCAAATATTTACCAGGCAGAGATGACAATAAAAAACAAATATATCAGTAAATCCCACAGCACATGAAAGCCAGCAAAAGGTGGGTGGGGTAGGCCCCTCTGGCTGGGGGTTGCTGACAGGCTTCGGGGGGACATGCAGGCAGAGCAAAGAGACCGGCCTTGGACTTGTACAGGAGAAAGGGCTGAAGGGCTGGAGGCCAGGAGGTGGGCAGGAGAGGCCTTGGCAGACCTGTCTCCAGAGGAGGGTCACAGAAGCTCTGGCCAGATTAGGAGGTCAGGGAGTGGAGAGCAGAAAGTTGGGGGTGGAGAGTGGGAGGGAGTATGGTGGGCGGGGGGAGGGGCTTGGGGGACCAAGTGGCCATCAGGAGGGATCAGGCCGGGATTCAGACTTGCCTGGAGGCTCGGTTGTGGGATATCTCAAGGCCAAGGAAGGGGAACAGGTTCTGAGTCCCCAGCTGGGCCGCTGGGAGACAGAGGATCAGGAGGGGCAGAAGGTGCTAAATAGCCTTGAATAGTACGAGTATTTATCCATTTATAATATTTATACACTGCTCCCCTGATAACAATGAGATATAAGCAGATGATGGCACTTAAAGTAGAAATCACGTCCTCTGCCCCATGTTTCCCACCCAGGTGAAGGAACAGCCGAGTCCTCGACACAGTGTCAAGATCCAAGAGACTATTCTTCATGTGTTCCTGGCCCGGACCCTGTTTTTGTGAAACTTGGCAAGTGGGGAAGGGCTGAGGGAGGTGCCAGCACACAGCTCTGCGGCTCTGGGTCACCTCAGCCTCTCGGCAAGAGGGGCACAGGCATTTGGGGACATGGTATCAGCACCCTCATCTCTAAGGAGGGATCAATCTGTCTTAAACAAACTCACATGAGTCCAATCACCTGCCTCTTCCTTGATTGAAGTGCTCGTGAAAACCAAAATGAAAGACTTAAGGCATTTTTAAGTCTAAAAAGTGCTGGACAAACCCTGGGCACCTGGTGTCACCTACTGACTGAGGGCCTTGCACTGAGGCCTGACTCCTATCAAGGGTCCCGAGGAAGCCCAGTGTGATTTTAAGTCATGTCAAAAAACAAAATATGTCCTGGTCCTGCATGCTGGAGAGGTGGCCCCATGAAGAGTTTGCAGAACCGGAGAGGCCTCAGGGTGCTGGGCTGGCTGGCACTGTAGCTCGGCACAGAGGTACCTCCTGGGCCTGAAGCCACCAGTCAACCTGCTCGGGGTGCTGGTGTGTAGAAACTAAAATGGAACTACATCAGACCTCCTCACTCCGCTGGCCAAGCCATACAGGTTGCACACCCCACGTGCAGGTCAGCACAGTAGTGATCACTTCCGTGTTGGCCAGCTGGTCACAGCCCAGGTGGTTACATCACAGAGCGCCTCCTATACTGGGCAGTTTGACCATTACCTGCTCCTTGCTGCTCCCTTTAGTTGTCTTTGAGGGGGATTTGAGCCTCAATTTCAAAAGTGCCCTCCCTCATCTTAGTTTTGCTTACAGGCATTTAAGATTCTAAAGTCCAAGAAGGAAGGTAAACAAGTGAGGCAAATCAAAGTACTTGTGAGTGCTGTTAGGAACCTACACCTTCAAATATATTAAGAGGATATTTTCTAAAAATTAGCATTATCTAGCTAAAACCATGAAGTCAATAAGAAGCAATAAGAATAGTTTAGAAATAAAATCAGTCTACTTTTTCATATATATACTATATACATATGTACTTTTTTTCTTGAGACAGGTCAGTCACCTAGGCTAGAGCACTGTGGTGTTATCACAGCTCACAGAAACCTCAGACTCTGCCCTCAAGCCTCAAGCAATCCTACCACCCCAGCCTCCTACTGGAGACTACAGGTGCCATCACTAAGCCAGGCTAATTTTTTTTTTTTTTTTTTGTAGATAGGGTCTTGCTTCGTTGTCCAAGCTGATCTCAAGTTCCTGGCCTTAAGCAATCCTCCCACCTTAGCCTCCTGTCTACTTTTCTGATCCTTCATCTTGTGCAAGAGCAGATGAGGTTGTACTGCCACTAACCATCACAAGAGTGGATTGGAGACACACAGGACCCAGCCTTACACACTCAGACCCAGGAGTATGCCACAGGCCCTGCAGAGAACAGGCTAAGCAAATCTCAGTCGTGTGTGTCCCATGGGCATATTCTGGGCTGGGTGAGGGTTAATACACCTTCCTTTTGATCATGAAAACACCGGGCAGTGTCATGGAGGCTGAGAAAGTCTATGGGAGCCCGCAAGTGCTTGGAAGAACAGTGTGTTACGAACAATGCCTGCCAAACAAAATTTGCTGAAATGAATAAAAAGTAACATGAAATCAGAAACATGCTAAAAAACAGAAAGGAGGGAAACAAAAGGCCCAGAGAGCTCACAACAGGCTCTCTAATGGACACGTGTAGTAGGGCACATGCTCCGCCCACCGTCCCATGTCAGAGAGCAGGGAACAACCGCTCTCCAGGGAGGAAAACGCAAGACGTGAACACAGAGGCCCTGTTTGAGGGCACAGTTTGTGCCACTCTGCAGTTTCCAACCAGGTCCAAGCCACCCATGTTTTTCTTTTTTTTTTTGAGACAGAGCCTCAAGCTGTCCCCGTGGATAGAGTGCTGTGGCATCACAGCTCACAGCAACCTCCAACTCCTGGGCTCAAGCGAGTCTCCTGCCTCAGCCTCCCAAGTAGCTAGTTGGGACCACAGGCACCAACCACAACGCCCAGCTATTTTTTGGTTGCAGCCATCATTGTTTGGTGGGCCCCGGCTGGATTTGAACCCGCCACCTTAGGTGTATGTGGCTGGCGCCTTAGCCACTTGAGCCACAGGCGCCGAGCCACCACACACATTTTTCATGAAATGCTCTTGAAAATGAAAACAGGGGCTGTCTAACACTCCTGATTCATGGGCGTCATGATGGGCTGCCCACAGCAGACGCACCTTCACCTTTACCCTGCTCCTGAGGGGCAACTATACAATCCCTTTTAAAAAATGAAGATCTGATTCTGGAACGGCTCCATCATGGATCAATTTAAAGTACATTCAGACTTTTTTGATTTAACCAAAATTATAAGTGGCTTCTGATGCCTTAAAGATTCTCAGTTTCCTCAGCCTGCTCTGTTGATATTACATTGCAAATGCCTAAAAGCACCAGGTTTCTTTTTGTTTGTTTGTTTTGTAGAGACAGAGTCTCACTTTATCATCCTCAATAGAGTGCTGTGATGCTCATAGCAACCTCCAGCTCTTGGGCTTAGGCGATTCTCTTGCCTCAGCCTTCCGAGTAGCTGGGACTACAGACCACAACACCTGGCTATTTTTTTTGTTACAGTTTGGCTGGGGCCGGGCTTGAACCAAGCACCCTCGGTACATGGGGCTGGCACCCTACCCACTGAGCCACAGGCGCTGCTCCAAGCACCAGGTTTCTTAGTGAAGGGAATTCTTCTGTGAATATTTTTGGAAACCTTAATAATTCAATAACATAGATAGAGCAGAACTCATGACTTTGTACACTGAGTATTCGACATTGTCCATTCTTATGATTGAGCACATTTTATTTCATATGCTACAGTAGATAAACCTCAACTAGTGACAGAAACATAAGTCACATTACAGACATCAAGTGCTGAGACAGCTCAGATGCCTGAGAGCTGGAGCTCCAACTGACGCAGCCCTGGGTAAGGGTGGTGATGCCCACGTGGGTCTCCCCGCACCTGTCTCTGGAGTGTTGACGGCGCTCAGCACATCTTGTCTCACCTGGGAGAGATTCCCAGTGCCACTTCCCTTTCATGCTCTGTGCTTCTGTGGACCAGGCAACCAGGAGACCTCAGGTCTAGGGGATGGACATGTCACAGACCCGAGGGCCATCTGATGTGCCCCCTGTCATTCAAAAGCTTGGAAACCAGAGGTTTTTCTAAAGTGCAGTATTCCAGAAGTAGAAAGGATAGACCAAACACACTGCATGTCCAAGGGGTGCAAAGACCTCATTTCATCCAACATCCCAAATTAGACCTGAAATGAATGCATGCAAGTGGCCATCTGAGTAACCTGTGAGGGGGAGAGGCTACTGGTCCAGAAACCTCTGGGCACAGTTCCACTTACTCAGGGCTTAAAACAAAGCTGCAGAGAGTGAGAAATGCTTTTCTAGGGACTAAATCTGAACTAGGCACTAGAGCAAACTCATCCTGAAAGCTCAGGTTCGGTTTTTTAATCCTCACACTAAGCTCAGCTGCCATGATTTTCAGGTCCCCATCTACTGCTTCCTTGGGCCGCCCTGGGTGCTGCCCGCATGAATGATGCAACTCCATACCTCCGGATGGCCACAGTGAGGGCCTCTGGTGAGCTCGCACAAGGGCAGATGACCTCCTGTCGAAGGCCTTTACTTTGGAAGACATTGAGAAACGCATCGCAAGAAGAAATTGACCCTGGAGTGAAAGAGGGACACAATCAGAGGCCTGAAGCTTTGTGGCTGACCCAACACCCCCCCCCCCCCCAAGATACCAAACAGCTCTCAAGTTAAAGCTTATGCACAAGGAGCTTGGCAGGGTGGAAAACACTTCCTTTAGGGCAATTTCTTGTTTATGTTACACACATACATACAACAAAAGAAATGTGGGTCATTATAAAAGCATTGAGATACGCAAAAATCAAGAAATGTAAAATCCATGTGGATGGCAACAAAGGAAGCCGTCCCAGCAACACCAAAAGCTGAGCAAATGACTGAGAAAGGACTCTGTCCATCATATTTCTTGAAAGTGAAATAATGGACAAAAAAACAGTATGTCTCAAAACTTTCATAGTGACCCATATAATATCCTCAAACCTACAGAACTCAAGGTTCTCCCATCTAAGACGCTGCTTTAAGGAGAGTCTGTGGAGTGACAGGGTCCCCAGCACCCCATTCTTCCAGGAGCTCGTCTTGCCTCTCTTGCCCCCATAGGTACCAAGAGACTGTTTACCCCCCCCCCCCCCAGTGTTTGGGCTTGAAGTTACATTAAAGTGAAGTTATTTGAAAGAAAAAAAAAACCTCATCTTTTCCAAGGACAACTTAAATACTGTGCCTTTTCCTTTCTTTTTACATCCTTCTCTCCCCTAGGGTAAATTTTCAGCATTGAATAAAACAGTTCAAATATATTATCTATGGCTTAGTTGTAAAATACATCGCATGCTGGCCGAAGCACTCCCTATTAACTGAGTCTAGAACGCTTAATGCTACAAAGTACTGAGCAGTGGTATTACTCATGAGGGCCACCTCCCTATCATCCCCTGCAGGACAAATATGATTGACAGAAAGCTGATCCTGCCTACCACTCAATATAATGGAGATGGTGCTAAGTTTTTACAGTCATTGGCCAGTCATTCTCAAAGTGGGTTTCCTGGCCCTGCATCAGTGTCCCCCCCAGGAACTCGTTAGAAGGTTAGACACTCAGGCCTACTCAGTCTCTGGAGTCAGAAATTCTGGGGGTGGAAACCAGAGAACTGTTTTTACAAGCCCTCCAGTTGATGGGAGGCAGTCTCAAGTTTGACAACCACTGGCTTCAGCTATTCTGGTGTCTCATTCCTTGATTTAACACCAGAATCCTAATTTGATGAGGTTTTAAATTTAGTCTTATTTTTATAAAAAAAAACAATTGCCAGACTTATATTAAGCTTGAGGAGCAGAAAATCCCTGTATGGCCCAGCCCAAGAACTCTCAAATGAAAAACTTTGTGGTGAAGCAGGATTTTAGTATGTATTTTTTGATGGTATGAAGAATTTATTTAGGCTTGACTGTTCTAAAACACCATGATGAATGTATAATTAATTTATGTTAAAGCATTAACACTTTGTTACAAGGGAAAGGTAATTTTATGATCAGTTGCCTCTTAAGTCTGTTAACTCCAGCTGTCACTGTCACAATACTGTCTACTTCTGCTGGTAGTTCAGCACCTCTACATTTTTACATTTAATTCTTGTGATAAATTAGCTACCATAATCCCATGGAATTAGGTCTTTTTTAAAAAAACTCGAAGCCAAACTTTTGAGTCAAAATGTTGGGTAATTTTCTTCAGCTATTTGAAATAATGCTCACTGGATGGCCAACATTCCAAGAATGTATTAAAAACTGAAACTCTGACTACCATTTTTATTACCCTTTTACATATTAAACAAGTTGAGAATGAAAAAAAAAGAATATAAATAATTTCTAGACATTAGATATTTTTGTTGACTGTAAGCTACTTTTTTTTTTTTGAGACAGAGTCTCACTATGTCACCCTCAGTAGAGTTCTGTGGTGTCACAGCTCATAGCAACCTCCAACTCTTGGGCTTAAGCGATTCTCTTGCCTCAGCCTCCCAAGTAGCTGGGACTACAGGCACCCGCCACAATGGTTGTAGTTGTCATTGTTGTTTGGCAGGTCAGGTCCAGGCTGGATTCAAACCCGCCAGCTCCGGTGTAAGTGGCTCTAGCTGCTGAGCTATAGGTGCTGACTGTAAGCTACTTTTAATAACTTCCCTGAGACATGCTCAGTACAGGAGGCTTGAGAGATGGGTAACTTTAACCATAATCAAATAAGGAAAACGCTCCCTCTGTTAACGTGGATAACAAAATTGAGGTGTAAGTACTAGGAACACAGCAGCTAAACTATTTCTGAATCCAGAGATCTACCTTGCTTTATGTAAGACATACTGTTCTGTTACAGTTACTGATTTAAAAAAAAAATGTTTGTTAGGCTCAGTGCCTGTAGCTCAGTGGTTAGGGCACCGGCCATATATACTGGGGCTGGCAGGTTCAAACCTGGCCTGGGCCTGCTAAACAGCAATAACAACTACCAAAAAAAAAAAAAAAAAAGCTGGGCATTGTGGCAACTGCTTGTAGTCCCAGCTACTGGGAGGCTGAGGCAAGAGAATCACTTAAGCCCAAGAGTTTGAGATCTCTGTGATACCACGGCATTCTACTGAGGGAGAAATAGTGAGACTCTGTCTCCAAAAAGAGTTTATTAAATTATAAAATAATTCCATAACTTGTGAACTAAACAAAAGAAATCCTTATAAAACATACCTGTTTACAAGTCTACTTTTACGTATCAAGCATTCAGTAAAGTTTATGCTTCCCTAGTTTGAAGTATACACACCACTTTGTAAATGTGGTCAGAAACATTCTTTCCTTCAATTCACTGTTTCTGGCTTTGCATATTCTTCTCACAAAAACAAGCCAGTGTGGTCTTTGTTTCGGCTGACTCCAGGTGTGTTAACAGTATTCTGCAGTACAGCTAATTTACTTTGAGCATTTTTTGTGATAGGATGTGATAATGAAATCCCATCAAAACTGATGATTCACTGATCAACAGTGGTGTTTCCTGACCACTCATCACACACCAAAGCATCACTACACCCACAGTGACATCATGCAGTCCTTGTCAAACTTTATGATTTAGGCGCAATTTACAGCTGAGGACATGGGGTCAGAAGAGACACCCCCAGCCTGTGCAACAGCTGCCGCCCTGTGCTTGACAGTCAGGCCGTCATGCCTTTTGGCTGGCCAAGTGAGTAGTGCTGCCTGCTTATCTTAACACAACTTTTTTACTATAAAAATCAGAAAGAGAAAAATCAAAGTGCAAAGAAAAACGAGGCCATCTATGCACAGCGGCCCCCACTCACAGGGGTTGGCGCCATCCGCCACGATGAGCATGCGCAGTGAGGACAGGTTGACGTCGCGCTGGTCTCGGTGCGCCACCAGTGCCCAGTGCATGTCCCGAGACTTCACACAGGCCACTTTTGCTAAGAAGAAGAGCAAAGTGAGTTACCTCGCGCTGTCAGACCGTCCCGCACTGAGAACGGGTGACTGTGACGGGGGGAGGGGGCAGCATTACACAGGACGCACCTTTGTACTGGCAGACCTTCTGGATCCAGGACAGGGGGTTCACCTTCATCAGTGAGTAGGGGATGCTGATCACATGCATCATGTTCATGACGCTCTGGAAGTGACAGACACAGCACATGGATTCCAGTATCCCTGAGCGTGGCAGGAAGGGCTGTGACACTCGAGGTGCCACCCCACATCGTGGACCCTGGTGCTCTGGACAGCACAGCACACAGGGAACCCACGCGAGTCCATAAGATCTGCCTCAGCAAGAAGCCACCAGCCTACTCTTGGTTCTCATCCCTAACACTCATGTGAGGACTCAGGAGTCTCACCTTGGAGGAGGGTGAGTGTCAGCATCAAACTGCCACATACAACACATGAGTCACCACACGGGAAGCAGACACAGCAGCTGGGCCCAGGCTTCCTGGTGCCAGGCATGGCCCACGTGGTGACAAGGTCGCTCCTCAGAGCAGTGCCACAGCCCAGCACTGTCCCCAAGGGACAGCAGACATGTGTCCAGGCCACAGCTGGGCTATCATTCCAGGGGCAGATCTGCCATCCACCCACACAGAGTGACGGACCAGTGGATCCCTAAATGCTCAGGAAAAAACTGCCAAGGCACCAAGGTAGACAGAGGCGTGGGGAAGTGACCCCACACCAGGACATGGCTATATTACTGTAAAACTTCAACCTCCATGTGACCCTTGAAGGCTCTTCCAGCAGCCGAACTCTGACAGCCAGCTCAGCCCCCAAGCCGCTCCTCTGTGCCCTATGAGCTGCCAGGACAGGACAACCCTGATGGTGGGCACTTCCCTCTCAGAGCATGAAAGATGGACTTGACCACACTGACACTCGGTCAGGTACACTCTGATACTCTCACTGAGCTTGGCCACATGCAGGGCAGGGCAGGGCAGGGCCACTCACTGTCAGGATCCCATGCCAGAGTCCAACGTCCTTCTTGAAGTCCAGCACGTTAACTATGGTCTCCGCTGCACAAGAGAAGGGCCAGAGTCTTTTACTTATGGCCACAGCACAGAGTGAGACGCAAGCAAGACCCAGCCTACGGCAGAAGCAGCAACAGTCCTTGGGAAACATTGCTCCCATGGCTGAGAATGGGTCGGGGGGGGCGTCTGCCCCACTCGAGGTCCCACCAGCCCAAGCTCCCCACACACCCAGGGACACTATTCCTCCTCTGTGTCTCCTTTTCTAACCTTGACTTGTCTTTTCTGATTAAAAATTTCTTTTCACATCCCTCATGTGTCCCAGAAAAGGCAACAGCTTGTGGCTGGCACCTGCCATAGGGCTGGCTCCTGTCACCCTGTTAGATAGCCATCCCCAAGCTGGGTGTGTGATGACAAAGGAGAGGTGGGCCTTGAGGACAGGGATGGAAGACTCTTTGATGACTGTGTGAGGAGAGCATTAGACACAAATGCTGAAACTATGGGGTATGGAAGTGAAGCAAGGAGCCTGTCCTAGACAGCACCCCTCAAACCTTCGAGGGCACCATCCCTGCCAGCCAAGGGCAACAAGTGCCCACATGCTGCCCAGACACTACCAAGGTCACCCATGCTCACTTGCTCTTTTGGGGGGGGCGGGGCTAGAGAAGGTGGAGCCTCTTCCCCAGTGCTTAAGTGGGGAAGCTGCATGGGGCCCAGCGTCGATGGAGAGGCCCCACTGGGACCAGCCCTGGGCACCCTGATCCAAAGCTCTGTCCAAGCCGCCAGGCAGCGATATCCTGTTACCCCAGCCCAGTAAATCAGCACCTGGGCATGAACACTTTCTGGAACCAAGGGGGTTTCATGGTCCCTGCAGCAGGTGCCCTGATCAAAGAAACACTTCACCCAACCCAGGACCTGGGAGCGTGACCTGGCAACAAGGGCTGTCCCACCTTCTGTGTAGCCGCACGCCTGTGTCAGGGCCTGGCAGTGTGTCAGCAGAGCGATCCTCGTCACCGTCACACCAAGCACGCTTCCATCCTTACATGTCTTGTACTGGAAGGAGACAGAGATAAGAGGAAAGCATTACCGAGAGGCAGAGCCCTGGCAACATCACCGGGATTTCCTGTTACGTGAGGTGCCTGAGCCCCTCAGTGTTGAAGCATGAGCACATGCTAGTCAGCACGTGCTAATCTCCAAGGATACACCCAGACCAAAGGCAAGTGCATGCAACTTACCTCAATGTAAGCAGTGTCATTATTGGCATCTTTGATGTGTGGGAACCAATCTCGAGGAGGTTTAGAGAGATGCTTTGACTCGGTGACAAACCATAGCAGCTTTGGCCAACCTTGGAAAAAATGAGAACCCCCCCTTAAACATTACCCAGCAAACAGTACCCACATCTCTCCACTCACACTATACATGTTCAAAGGACACTTCAATACCATGGAGCCTCTGACATCTCTGCTTTCCTCCAAACCCCAAACACCAACAAGGGAACACCTGTGCCCGAGACCACTGGTGTACCTTTAAACTGTGGGATCTCTCCCGTTGGGCTCTTGGGTAGTCCTTTATGGCAAGCATCGCTAGTCAAGGCTACGGTGACGCCACAGCTTCCAAGTAAGAAGCCGATCTGCTGGCTCCCTGCATCCTAGGAGAGGAGCAGGAGAGGAAAAAGTTGAGTGCCAGGACAGCCCCAGTGCTGCAGAAACGCTGCCCGCCTAGGTCCCCAGGCAGCACGCTGAACCCAAGCCCTTCTCTCTTCCAGAGCAACCAGCACTCGGGTGTGGGCTCTGCAGTCTGCTTGCCTGGACTTAGCTTCCTCTTCTGTAAAGAGGGGCAAAGTTGAGAGGGGCAAACAAAAACCCTGTGTGGATGGCACTGAGTGGTGGCTGGACACAGGCTCGTGAAAAGGATGCTGTTGGGCAGCGCCTGTGGCTCAAGGAGTAGGGCGCCAGTCCCATATACTGGGGGTGGCAGGTTCAAGCCCAGCCCCAGCCAAAACTGGAAAAAAAAAAAAAGATGCGGTCATTTCTTCTTCCAGCTCTGAGACTGAGACACGCTCACTTACAGAAGGGAAAAGGCTAAGAAAATTCTGTACCTCATTCTCTGATACCAAGATAGGGCAGGAGCGCCTGCCGCAGGTCAAGCACTAGAAAGGGGAGCAACACCAGGTCACCCTGCCCCACCTGAGCACACATCATGCCTTAAAGTAGCCACAGCCAGAAACAGGCTCCTGGCCGTGCCTGAGCAGACACCACAGACAGCTCCCCCAGGCAGGCTCTCTACTTGTGTGTCCGGCTGTCCCCCAAGACACAGGAGCGTCCAGGCCACCTGCTTTTCTACTGGTCTCATTAGTGATGTGGGTTTAGTTATCTGGTTCAGAAAATAAAGCAAAAGACACAGAGGAGCTGGCACAGCTCGATCTGAATCACACCCTACACTGAGCAAGTTGGGTCCCCCACGAAGGTGCCTCTGGTGACTTCACACAGCGGCGCTTTCAGACCAGTAGTAGCCCAGCCCTCTGACCCCTCCTGCTCCTCTCCTAGATGACAAGGATGAACTTCGCTAACACAGAACCACAATACAGCCTGTGGGGTTTTCACACAAAAGGATTAAGCAGTATTGAGACTTCAAAGCTACCATTTCTTAAATGTCCCGTGTACTGTCTAGTCTATACTTTTCTTAGAGCAGCAAAGACATGGCTCCCATGTAGACTTTACAGAGCAAGAGTCAGAAAGCTACCTGCCCGGTGGGGTGACCTGCAAGGGCAGCAGAGGTAGCCTGGCAGCTGAGGGCATCTCAGACACCTCCTTGCAGCCCAGTGACAGCTTGCGTCAGAACTGACCCTGAGCGACACACCACAAGGCAAGGGGAGCAGGTACTGCACTCAGGGACACCTCAGAGTCAGGTGTACTCCTGAGATCCCACCCACAGGGCAAGGGGAGCCAGGCAGGGGCAATGGTTGTCCACAACATGGTCATGTTGACCCAGGCCCCTGCCCAGAGCCCTGCCTTCATGTCTGCAGAGCTAATTCCCCAGGTGATATGATCACACCTATGAGGAGGAGATCAGAAGCACACGGGAGGATGCAGCTGTGAGCAGCAGGAAGCCAGGCCCAGCCAGTTGTTCCCTGTCACTGGGATGGACATGGCTCCTCTGAGCAGGTCCCATGCAGCTGTGCACATGCTGGTCTCTGCAGAACTCAGGCTGAGCAGGCAGAGCCCTGAACATGCAGGTCCTGCCCAGGCCTCTGCCATTGCATCTGACCTGGGAGTGGACACCCAGCGGCACCCACTTAGCAAGTTCTCAGCCCTGCCCTCCAATGGACAATCTCCACCTCCTCACCTGGGTCTGAGGCCGACTCAGGGCAATGGCCACCACATCTCAGAAGAACACACACAAAACGCTCCTTTTGGGCCCCACACTCTTGACAGAATCTTGTTCTCTACTTCCTCCCCACCCCCCAAGGACATGCCACTTTCTGGATAGCAGTCCCCTCCCAGGCAGAGGCTGGCACAGGGCCAAACTCTGAAACCTACTGATTCCTCTACCACAAAGACTCATCAGTTCATTTCTGTTGTTTAAAGAAGAGTTACAATAAGCCTGTGTCCAAACCTCTCACTTTCCGTCTCTCTCGAGTACCTACCAGGAAGACTAAGTGTCATACCCACTTTCCAGAAAGCTCCTCAGTACAGTCCTGGCTGTCACTCCCGGGCAGCTACTGCAGCCACCTGCCATGCGGTCCCCACCTCCTGGTCAGACAGCATCAGTCGTCCAAGGAAAGGATCTCTGACAGTTGTGAAGTGGGCTCAGGGAGCCTCCCCCCCATGAGCGCATTCTGGATCCATGGCCCCCAAACAACCAGCTAGTATTTATCCAGTTTTGTTTCTGGCTACCCCAAACCACTGACCGGACAGCTTGTCGGCTCTCAGGAGGTGACAGAGATGACAAGGATGAAAAACAGAGAGGCTCGAACACGTCCTGTGCAGCTCAGCAAAAACAGGCTGCAGATGAATAATCTTAAAGATGATTACGGCTGTGTCACCAGAAAGACCAAGCAAATTGATGCAAAGAATTTTCCTGGTCAATACCAAGATAAACTCTTCTATTAACGTGATTTTGTCAGTTTGGGCTTATGAGGGAAATGTTTCAAACACATACAAACATGTAGAGAAAAGGAATAAGACCCCAAGCACATCCAGTATGAATTATCATCAACATTTGACCAATCTGGCACCCCGCAATACATGTGTGGGACCACACCCACGTGAGTGCACACACGCAGGGCACACAGATGCATGCATACGAGCACGCACAGAGCACACAGATACACGCTTGTGAGCACACACAGGGCACATAGACACAGGCATGTGAGCACACACAGGGCACATGATACGCACATGTGAGCGCACAGGGATACATGCTTGTGAATACACACAGGACACATGGATATACACTTGTGAACATACACAGGGCACATGGATACTGACTTGGGAGCATATACAGGGCACATGGACACAAGCATGTGAGCACACACAGGACACATGGACATGTGAGCACACACAGGGCACATGGATACAAGCATGTGAGCAGAGAGCACATGGATACACACTTGTGAGCACACACAGGGTACATGGACATGTGAGCACACACAGGGCACATGGACACTGGCATGTAAGCAGAGAGCACATGGATACACACTTGTGATCACACACAGGACACATGAACACAGGCATGTGAGCACACAGAGCACATTTATACACACATGTGAGTGCACATAGGGCACATGGACACTGGCATGTGAGCATACAGAGCACATTTATACACACATGTAAGCGCACATGGATACACATGTGAGCAAATGGGGACATGGGCATGTGAGCACACAGGACACATGGACACAGGCATGTGAGCACATGCAGGGCACATGGATACTGGCATGTGAACACACACAGGGCACATGGATGCTGGCATGTGAGCACACACAGGGCACACGGACGCTGGCATATGAGCACACACAGGGCACACGGACACAGGCATGTCCGCACACACATGGCACGTCCGGACACAGGTATGTCAGCACACATAGAGCACATGGACACTGGCATGTGAGCACACACAGGGCACATGGACACATGCACAAACATGTACCTCACACACAAATGCATATAAATGAACACCTAATGTACACACATGGACACATGAGCACCCAGTGCACATGGATTCCCTACTCACACCTCTCACAAATGCATATGTAAGTGAACATACATGAACACCCACACTCATCCACATATCCTAAAGGGTCTTGCAGTGAACCCAGATGTCAGATATATCACTGCTATACTGATGACCCTTCAGTTGGGGCATAGCTCCCCAGACCAACACCTGTGGAAGAAGCCCCTTGCTCCCACCATCCTCTCAGTGGCAGCCATATCCTCCCAGGCCTCTGGCTCCTCACCAATTTCCTCCTCAAACTTGCTCTAAGGGTCAAAAGACTCCACACACAAGGTTGTGCACAGGACACTAAGGTGGTCCCTCCCAGGATGTCTGGAGGGCAGCAAGAGAGACACCCCTTCCCAGGGCTCAGCTACAGCAACTCCCCATCCCATCCTGAGGGCTCAAGTTTGGGCAAATGAGGCAGGACCTGGCAGACCCCCCTGGACGTACGCTGCCTACCTCTCCCCTGGTGGCCTCACTTTCCTATGAGATCCCACATGGCAGAACCTTGAGTCACTGGTAGGGGTGGGTCCTCACTGCTGACAGCTGGGCTGGGGACTATGAGAGCAGATGTGCACAGGGACACATTGCTCAGTGAGGCCCACTGGGACACTTAGGCTTCAGACAATTTACTTTCATTAGGGTCTTTATTTACTAATTTTTTGAGACAAGGTCTTACTCTGCTGCCCAGGCTGGACTGCAATGGCATCATCAGAGCTCCCGGTAGCTTTGAATTCCTGGGCTCACATGATCTTCCCGCCTCAGCCTCCCAAGTAGCTGGGACAGCAGGTGCCACTGTTCCTGGGCTGGGTCTTCAGTTTAAAAGCCCCAGGCCTGGTGGGCGGACTCATACTCTGTCATTTACATGTACATGCATACCTCACCCCACTCTGAATTGCACCCAAGTTGATGAATTCTTCTAGCTAAGCATTTTGTAGAAGTTTGCTAGAACCAATGGACTGCGATATTCTAAAGTCAGAGTTCTCAAAACATGAGAACAAATGGCCAACAGGTATGTGAGAAACTGTGCAGGGAAGTACAAAATAAAACCAGAGATGTCGCCTCGTACCAGTTAAGGAGGTTTTTATCAAAAAGATGAAAAATTAGTATAGGTGAAGATGCAAAGGAAAACAAACTCTTTTTCCTTTATCTACTAATTAATTTAATAGAATTAATTCACTTCTATTAATTTACGTTCCCACCAAAAAGTAACATCGTTGCTGGGGATGTTAATAAATAGAGCCACTATAGAAAATGGTATAGAGGTCCTCAAAAAACTAAAACCACTAATAGAACCATCATATGATCCAGCAATCCCACAACTGGATATTTATCGGAAGGAAAAGAAATGGATGTATCCAAGAGCCATCTGCACCCGTTTATTGCTGCACCACACACAGTAGCCAAGACACAGAATCAACCCACATGTCAGATGGACAGGGATATGGTAATACCAACACAGAACTCTGCTCGGCCTTTAGACGGACAAACTCTGCCACCTGTGCGGATGGACCTAGCGGTGCAATAAGCCAGACACAGACAGAAACATGGACCATCTCACTTATCTGTAGAATTCACAGAAGTCAAACTTAGAAAAGTGGACACAACAGTGGGTACCACAGAGGGGCAGGCTGGGGGTCCAGGGAGCTCTGCTCAGAAGATACAAAGCCACAGACAGGAGTGTTTGGAGCCCTGCTGCACAGCAGGTGACTGTAGTCAGGAAAGGTGCACAGTGCATCTCAAAATAACCGACTACTGAGTATCTCACCATGCAAAAAGGATACGCCAGCAAGGTGATAATATGCTAATTAGCTTGATTTAATCATTCTGCATTATATATCAATGCATATGTTATATATTATCATTATATAATACGTAACATCAATATATAATACACAATAAATACACATACATAGCATTGTACCCCCAAATATATACAATTATGATTTGTCAAAAATAATATTAAAAATGAAAGTCTCAGTGTTGAACTGATTCATTCCTAGGGAAGATCTCGGACCTCTGCTGATGGAAAGTACTTGTTACTTCCCTAGAATTCTACTACATAATTTATTGCTTTGGTAAAATTCCACCGCCTCTAAAGACTGGGCCCCAGAAGGCTTTCTGTGTTGTCCAAGACAGCTGTGAGCAAAGTGATCAGGTTATGTGCAGAGGGGCAGAGGACTTCAGCTCTTTCTGCTGATAACACTGAGGCCATGTCCAGGGGGCAGAAGTAGGACACATGGTTCTTCCTTGGCCTCCTGACCCTCAACCCCATATAGCTCCTGCCACACCCTGCCCATGTTCCCTACCCTATGACCACAGGTACCCTCCTGAGACCTTGGCACTGACTGGCCTTGCACAGGGGAACCCGAGGGTTCTCCTCAGGACCAGGGCAGCTCTCCACAAAGCACACCCACTCCTTCCCTCAGCAAATGTGTCTAACATGTTTAAAATGAGTGGCTTTTACCTATGATACATGATCCGTAATTCTTTCAGGGTGTCTCAAAAATAGGTTACAGTAAAACATTGCATGACTCAAACAAATGCCACTTTGGAAACTTCACATTATCTATATCTGTGGAATCTGAAGTTGTACATTTTCAGATAAGTGTGGCATCTCTGCCAGTCAGAAAGCAGCTCTCAAACATTCCCAGGAAAATTCCCTTCCCCCTTGCTTCCTGCCAATGTTGCCTATGAGACCCAGCCCTGGTGAGAAGACAGTAGGGTAGAGATTTACATATATAATTCAGATTTGTCTATTTTAAAAGAGAAAAGATCAGTAATTGTTCATAACAAAAAAAGATGGTGGCTGGGTACCCATAGCCCAGTGGTTAGGATGCTGGCCACATGCACTGAGGCTTGTGGGTTCAAACCTGGCCTGGGCCTGCCACACAACAACAACAAAAAAAACTAGCCAGATGTTGTGGTGGGCGCATGTAGGCCCAGCTATTAAGGATGCTGAAGCAATAGAATTGCTTGAGCCCAAGAGTTTGAGAATGATGTGAGCTATGACACTACAGCACTCTACCAAGGGTGACGAAGTGAGACTGTCTTAATAAAAATAAATAAATAAGATGCTTTCTGTGTGCTTACTGAACCTCTGACAACCAATCTCTATATTTTCAGTAGCCTGTAAGTTCCTCCAAATCATTTTACTGCTGCTTAGATAAGTCAAAGGACTTTCTAGAGAGACCTTGCACTCTGAAATAATTACCAGCTGAAGAGGAGCATCACACAGCCCTTAGAGTTTAAAACTGGGGATGACTGATGGCTCAGAGTTACCCAGGTCACAAGTATCATTCTTCGTAAAACCCCAGTTGTTCCACTTTTTTCCTCCACTTTTGTGAGGATGCAGGGCATAGGCAGAAGAGACAGCACTTTGTGGGTATCGACGACAAACCCATGCAGGGTCCCCCACACCTGGAAGTGAGCCCTGGGGTCGCACCTACACCTCGCATCCCAGCCAAGAGGGAATGCTTTGGTTTTCACATAGGAAATTAAAGTGGCAATCATCTCTCCCCTATGCTTCCACCCTCTCCTTCCCATGTGTAAAAGAAAAGATGTCAGGACTCTGACCCAATTCCTTATACAAAAGAGGAGTGAAAGGCCTCAGGCACTTGTGAAGAGCTGGCCCCATAGTCATTCTGTGAGGAAATTCCCTGGGGCCTCCCAAACAAGGACACGCGAATTGTAACTTTAGGTCTCAGAGTATGTCTGGCTCCTAAAACTAACATGTTTGATTCCACACTCACCATGAACTACGTCACAGGTGCTGGACCAGATGAGCTTCCACTTACCCAGCGACAGGAGGGTAACTGAAGCTTCCTTCACTCCTCTTTTCTCGGCTAACATTTGTCTTTTCTTATGTAAAATGTTTGTTTTTCTGGATCTCACCAGAACTACCATTTTGTCTCACTACCTCCACCCACCCCACCTTTTCTTTCCATATGCCCCAGTCCCCTTTAAAGATGGAAACTTCCAAATTCTCCTTTGGAAAAACAGCCATGGACTTCTCTGTGGCTTTTTCCCCAGGGGCTACCTTCAACTTTGGCTTAATAAACCTCCACTGATGGAGATCTTTGCCTCAGTCATTTTAGGTTGACACAGCCGAAGAGCCGAGTTTGAAAAGTGGCCATAAAAACTCGGGGATCCTGAAGCGTTACCATAAGGCAAAGAAGGTTTTCTTTAATACTGAACCAGCAAACTGTAACATCAGAGCACGCACAAAGACAGCGGAGTTTCTCTGGGAACTCAGTGTGGGCTACACGTGACCTCGTGTTTTGGAGCTGAAAGAGTCGCCCCAGAGTTTGCTCAACAAAGATGAGTTAAGGAAGCCCAGATGACCAGGAGGTCCAGGGCGGGCACCTGCCTGGGTCTGGGGCTGCCCTCAGGCAGTCAGCTCTTTCCTAAGCACCAGGCATCCTTCAGTGAGCAGCCACATCAGCACGGCAGAACCTCCTCCCTCTCTATGCCTTTGTAAGGTTACTGTGACCTTAAAGGTGAGCAGACCACCCACAAGGACTAGGAAACCCACACTGATGTGCGGCAGGTGTGCACTTCAATTTCTTTAAACTAAATGATTATGATAAATAACTAAACGTCTATTATCATTATACAATATGATATGACAAACTACAGGGAAAGCCGGGACCAGATGATGCCAAGAGCAACAAACTAATAGCCCCCCACAAAAAAAATGAATTTAAAAACCATTTACCCATATCCTGGATACCAACAAATGAGATACTTGCTCAGTTTGTTAACAGATTATTTAGCTAATGTTCTGCTACAAATAAACAGAGGGGCAGAGCTTGGGCACAGGGCACCCTACAGCTGGGCTGGGTTGTGCATTCCAAGCACTGACCTTTACCCTCTGCCAAGATAACAGAACCCCCTGCGTTCAGCGCACTCCCGAGTCTGCACATCCCTGCCCAGGAACAGGACACCCACCACCTGGCCAGCACCTCCCTCTAACAGGCTTCAACAAGCTCACCCTTTACCTTTCTCGTTAGTGGCACCTCAATGGGCACGGGCACGACTTCGGCCAGCAGGCAGCCGTAGAAGGCCACCATGAATGCTGCAGGGTCGTTGTTCGGGAACACCAGGGCCACCTGGAGGACAGCAGGACAGGGTGGGAGTCTGCGCCTGAGCACGCAGTCTGCGGAGATGCCTAGCAGGGCTCAACCTCCCAAACAGCAGGGGAAATGCCCAGTGAGAAACTGCTGGAGCACAGTGAACACTCCTACTGTGAACACGTGTCAGGGAGACAGGTTTTAGTGAGCTCTGTGGGCTTTTGCTGAAGTTCATATGAAGGAAACATTAACAGTCATCTGTAACTGAACACGCCCTTTTCAATTTAAGAAGATACATTCCCATTAAGTTTTGATTTAATATTAGAATCACTCACAGATCCTGTTTTATTGCTGACTCCACAATAATTCTAGCACAAAACTACAAATATCCAGATGCTTAACTTTTGTAACCCCCAGTTTCCTTTCATTTAATCCTCTATGTATCCTTTGATATTTCACTGTACTTATTCATAGAGCAGAACAGCCATCAGCAAGTCAGGCGCTGGAAGCCACACTCCTAGCTGAGACCTCTTCTGTTGAGCTAATTCCCATTGTCTTCCTCATGCTACTTTCAAGGCTCCTCCTATACCCAGCCCAGCTTTACCACCCAAGAGAATCTCCTAAACCCAGCCCTACTGCTCAAGTGAATCTCCTATACCCAGTCCTACTGTCTTTTCAATTTTTTTTGTTTCATTGAGCCTTTGTTTTGGGGTTTCATTTTCATTTAGTTCTGACTTTTGTTATTTCTTTTCTTCTGCTAGCTTTGGGTTTGGTTTATTCTTTCTCTAGTTCCTCACAGTGTGAAATTAGGTTAATGTGATCTTTTTGTAAGCATTTAAAGCTATGAGGTTTCCCTCTAGTAGCACTTTCTATGTATCTCACAGATTTTGGAAGTTTATGATGCCCTTGTCTTTCAATGAAAAAGATTTTTTGATTTCTGTTTTGATTTCATCAATAACTTAAGGACCATTCAGTAGCAAGTTGTTTAATTTTCATATATTTGTATAGTTTTGAGAGTTCCTCTTAGAACTGATTTCTAGTTTTATTTTACTATGGTCTGAAAAGATATACAAAATGATTCCAATTTTCCTAAATATGCAGCGACTTGTTTTATGATTATCTTGGAAAATGTCCCATCTGATGGAACATGTATTTTATAGTTTAGGGTAGAATGTTCTGTGAACGTCTATCAGGGGCATTTGTCCTGGAATCCCAGTTAAGTCCAGTGTTTGCTGATCTTCTGCCTCAAGGGTCCGTCTGCATCCAGAAATGTGAGGCCGGGAGATAAAGGCAGTGACAGCATACTGCAGGGCCGTCCATCTCACCCACTGATGTAAAACTGTTTACATGGAACTGGCTAAGCCTAACTCTGCCCAGGTGGATCACACCAGAGAGTGGCCATGAGCATTAAGAACATGGGCAGGAAGGCTGACGGCAGATGTGAAGCTGGTTATGCCACTAACTGGTGACGCACCTTCCTCTGATGTTGATGTGACCTGATGCTCAGCCTTGCTAAGCCCAAGTGCCTCATGCATAAAACGGGGAGACCACAGTATAGTTCACTGGGTCATTGTGAAGATTAAATGTCACACTGCATGTAGTTGGTCCTACATGTAACACAAAGAAAACTTTACATAGGAGGAGAGAGGCAGAACACTGAATCTTAAAACAGGTGTTTTTCCATATGAGACTGTGCATTCAGCAGACACAACTCACGCCGCGCTTACCCTGTCTCCAGGCCGCACCATTGGCTCCTGCTTCGTACCTAATTTGTGCAGAATGTTGTAGGCAACCTTCATGCTTCTTGTCCACAGTTTGCCTATCAACACAAATTACAAAGACACACTTAGTTGGACTACAATACACATGCATTTTTGGTTACAGAGACATGTGGTATTAAACCGACAGAGATCGCTACGGCTTTGCCCAGCACTGTGTCCCTTTTGCTGCTGGCACGGCCTGCAACTGACTAGGGCAAGAGCATAGACTGAAAATAAAGTGAAGTGTTTTTTTAAAAACAAAGCTTCAGGGAGAGAGAAAGAAAAAGTAAAAACCAGACATGGCCTATTTTCTGACTTGTTTACAGTGAGCAAGGGGCTGAGGACTGGGGCAACCCAGAGCATCTCTGCTTTTTATTCTTCAGTTTATTCCTAGGCCCTGGAATCAAGAGGAGAAATACAAGCCAAAGACTCCAACTCCTAAGACCAGAGCAGCCAGAGCATATAAGCGAGGTCCCAGCACACACAAAATCCCTCTTCCTGCATAAAAAGCCTGCAGCAAAGCCACCAGAGTTCTTGGTCATCAGCACAGAAGCCCGGGCAGGTCTCTAGGAAGAAGAGTGCTGCAGCCCCGTGGGACCCCCACCCCCTCTCTTAATAGGTCTTGTCTTAAGGGACCCAGGTGAACACAGAGGGGACAAAGTATCAACACTTGGTCCCTTTTCCTCCCTAAGTCCTAAATTTCTCAACTTCAAGTTTCCCTAACCTCATAGTTAGTGTTTCTGGGGACAAATCCTTGGATTTAGGTAAAGATAATGGTAAATATTTTGAATTAAAGGTTTTGAACTTTAGAAAAAATGATCACAAAGCAGGATTAAAAACAGAACTATTCTAAAGACACTTTAGCAGAAGTGTTTGCCCCTGACGAAGCCGCACCTATCACCCCAGCCTCATCCAGGGCAGCCTCAACTCAGCGTCACCTGGTACCTGAACAGTCTGAGATGGAATGAAAATCACTCTAACACCTAAATGAGGTCCTAGACACACCAAGGCCATTACAGCCTGGCCTCAGAGACTTCACCTGTTAACAGGTTTGCAGAGGTGGTCAAGCCAGTGGAAGTGATGTTCAGGCAGGGACAGGATGATGAAGAGCAATTCTAACTAATTTGTTTTAATGCAATCACCATTTCAATCCTTTCCTTATTTTAACATAACAGAAAATCAGATTTTTGTTTGCAATATATTTTGAAAAAATATTCTTAATTTATTTCATACTAGAATTGGCATTACCCGAATGAGTGCTATTACTATCCACTTGTCACAGGTTTCATCCACTTATCTCCCCTCAGTAAACAGGGAGCAAAGGGGATGCTTATCTTTAATCCCTAGGATACTTCTTGGTTCACAGTCTGTGTTCAACAAATGTTTCTCAGTTTTATTAGGGTCGCAGGCAAGCTATGACAAAACAAAGTCAGGCTAAATGCAAACCCTATGTCCTGAGCACTTAATTACTAGGCACGGATTTCATTCCTGTTCCCTCCTCCCATGGTTAGTTCTCATCCTCAACAATGTGGTCAGTCTTCCAGGCACTGCTTTATAAATGCGTGGAATTTATTTGGGGAGGATAGTTTTGTTTTGTTTTGTAGAGACAGAGTCTCACTTTATCGCTCTTGGTAGAGTGATATGGTGCCACACAGCTCACAGCAACCTCCAGCTCTTGCGCTTAGGCGATTCTCTTGCCTCAGCCTCCCAAGTAGCTGGGACTACAGGTGCCCACCACAACACCCAGCTATTTTTTTTTGTTGGAGTTCGGCCGAGGCTGGGCTCGAACCCGCCACCCTCAGTACATGGGGCCCGTGCCCTACCCACTGAGCTACAGGCACCGCCTAGACAGTTTTTTTAATAGTTATCAATCCATTAAAAATAACTCAGGGAGGTTTTTATTTTAATAAAAAAAAAATTGTGCCTTTAAATCTCTTTAACATGAGTAATATTAGGGAACAATTATAGTGGAATAATCAATTTTTTCTGATTAAAAAAAGTGATGGGTTATAAATGAATGAATCAATTAGCACCATTACAGTTTGTTAAAGTTGTAGCTTCATTCTCAGCTAAGAATCTTAATGTCAATATTATCAAATTTTTATACAAAAAGAAGTCTGAAGGACAAAACACAAAGTTTTAGCAAAAATTTTGAAATTTTGGCTTAGCGCCTGTGGCTCAAGTGGCTAAGGCGCCAGCCACATACACCTAAGGTGGCGGGTTCGAATCCAGCCCGGGCCCGCCAAACAACAACGATGGCTGCAACGAAAAAAATTAGCCAGGTGTTGTGGCGGGCACCTGTGGTCCCAGCTACTTGGGAGGCTGAGGCAGGATACTCGCTTGAGCCCAGGAGTTGGAGGTTGCTGTGAGCTGTGATGCCACAGCACTCTACCCAGGGGGACAACTTGAGGCTCTGTCTCAAAAAAAAAAAAATTGAAATTTTTATAAAATTTTGATATTTTTTATACTTTTTTTTTTTTTTTTTTTGCAGTTTTGGCTGGGGCCGGGCTTGAACCCTCCACCCCTGGTATATAGGGCCAGCGCTCTACTCCGTGAGCCACAGGTGCCGCCCTATACTTTGTATTTTTTAAAGAGAAAATCAGAGAAGAAACAGCAGCTCATGGCTGATAGGAGACTGAGTGGTGTCAGCACTGTTTTACTGCACGTTGATCCAACTTTCCCTGGGCTGTGGAGGAGGCTGGGCAGAGAGTGAGTGTGGAGAGGAGGTGGCCAGGTGATCCAGGCTGGGTACAGAGCTGCCAGAGAGCATGGCAACGTAGACCACAGGCCCACAGCCAAGGGCTTGGGAAGGCCACTGGCACATTTCTAGCTCAAGAATTTCAATTCCTTCAAACATCTAAAGCACATTCATGAATTAAGAAAGAAAAGGAACAGAAGAAATCAATGACTGTGAGCATTTGCTTGGTGAAAAATGCACATTGTAGCAAAGTAGATGTCTTTACAGAGCCCTCCCTAAAGGCAGAGAGGACACAGGAAGATGATGCTGGAAAGCTCCTGGCAGGTGGGGCAGGAGGTCAAGGTCAATCAACTCAGCAGCATGACTCATTTCCATTAATTTAGGATTATGAGTTCCATAGATACTCTTCAGCATGCTTTTAATCTCTATTGCTAAGTGGAGAACAAAATTGTAGGATTATTGTTCAAGTTGACTCACAACTTCCTTCAGCTATCCACGTCTTCTAATAAAGACCCAAAGTGCCTCAGCCGGGAACTCTCTAGCCAGGGTGGGACAGGGAGCTGAATTTGGGGGCTGAAGAGAAACTCTGAAAGGCATAGCTCTTCACTGTGCCAATTACTCAGTATTAGAATGACTTTAATCCAGTGAGTTTTTCTGAGTCTTTCCAGCAATATCCAATCCCCGGTTAATCTATTCTAGTGTTTTTATACAGAAAATGCCTTTTCTATGGTATCACTTGTACCAGAAAACACTGTCCTGACAAGCTGCAATCTCACATTTGGAAATGCATTGCTTTCTTAGATACTTCAACAAATAAAACCCACAACTGATCTATAGCATATAACCAGAGTCTGATAATTAAAATACAACAAAATATAGATGACTGAAAAGGAGTTGAAATGCCTTGGTTGCAGACACAACGCTTTGATGAATCCAAACTTTCATACGCCATATTCAGTCTGTGTCTTCAAAGGTACCTTGAGAAGGGGAAGAAGTCAGCACTATGCTGCCCTACAGAGCCTGGTCAGGAGGGGCTGTGCTTCCAATCTAGACTGTGAGCCCTTGAGACCTGTGTCTGATTCACTTTTATTTCCCAAATCTCCGTACCAATGCACAGGACATGCTAATGTGTCTCAGTGAGGGCTGGTCCATTCCCAGGGTGAACACAAGTGCTTACACACTCATGGGTTGGCCCTAGAATTTCCCATTTACAGGCAGGTCAGCCTTAGGGCCATCAGCTAGTAGGACACAGTAACTGCAAGTACCCAACTAGTTCCAAGGCTGAATGGCCAGAGACAAGGGTCATACAATGAAATCTTCCATCTTTTTGACTGACTAAAACCTATTTCCAAAAGTGTAATATAAAAAAATTCATCAAGATTATGCTTCATCATGGGTGACACCCAGTATCCACTTAAAACCACCCAGTGAAGCCACAAAAACAAGAGCTGTTAAACACAGACTCTGAAGCCCAAGTTCCACTTCTGTCCCTGAATGGTACAGGTACATAGCTGGCGCCTCTGGGCCCTACCCAGGACGCTGGGCTGTGCTCGAGCTCCTGACCTCAATGGATCATGCAGACATCAATTTATTTTTTACCTACAGTTAGAAGTGTGTCAGTGTTACAGAAAGAAAAGCACAAGTTTGAAGTCACCTAACCTTATGCATGCACATGTAATATGAGCCAATGTGGTCTTTTAAGTTATTAAGTTTATTTCTGTGAGAAGATACAGCAGGCAGTGAGGAACTGACGGTGCCATCTGCTTTTCCAGGGTCCTTCATCCATGGAACACAGAAAAACTGTATCTGCTGCAGGTAACTAACTGCAAAAAGTTTACACGCTGTGTTAACTGTTATCAAATGAAAAATTAAGAGAAAGCTTGTTTCTCTGGTTTTCTGAAAAAGCACTTCGGAAACAGACTTTGTTTCTTCTGAGTGACACCCACCAAAGAATTCAGATATGCACTCCCTAGCTTCCAATCCTTGCTAAAAGCACTATCTGCACCACCACCCCCCAAATCATGTACTATATATATCCAAGAAGTGAAATCTGACTTCCTAACTGGCCTTACGATCACTGTTTAAGGTTTTAACTCAAAAAACACATAACAAACAGTAACTTTTCATATTGAAACCAAATAAATTTCCTATCTTAAACACTTTTATTCAGAATCCATTTCTTTTCTTTTTTGAGACATGGTCTCATCGTCACCTAGGCTGGAGAGCAGCCGTGCGATCACAGCTCACAGCAGCCTCAAACTCCTGGGCTGAAGTGATCCTTGTGCCTCAGCCTCTGAAAGTTCTGAGATCAGAGGTGTGACCCACTGAGCCCAGCAGATTCCTCATCCCTGTACCAGAAAGAGAAACACAGCTTGGCCACCTAACATCTATTTATGTCCTGCACATGTGGCAGCAGGTATGTAGGGGAGTAAGGGCCCCACTGGGGATGGGCTAGAACAGTGGTTCTCAACCTGTGGGTCGTGACCCTTTTGTAACAATGAAAATACATCGTGGCATTAGGAAGGTTGAGAACCACTGGGCTAGAGGGTTACCATAAGACCTACACAGGGGGACAGGCTGGAGGGTCACTGTGAGGACATATATGGGGGACAGGCTGGAGGGTCACTATGAGGATGTACATGGGGGACAGTCTGGAGGGTCACTGTGAGGACGTACACAGGGGGACAGGCCAGAAGGTCACTGTTAGGATGTACACAAGGGGACAGCTGGAGGGTCACCATGAGGACATACATACACAGGGGCATGGGCAGAGGGTTACCGTAAGTGAGGATGTACAGCGGCTTCCCATTCGTGTCCATGGTGCTCAGGCAAGGGGCCTTGGGCGAAATGGTTCCCCACCGCTGCAGCGCAGCCTCCAGCGATGGCGGCCAGTTTGTGACAACGCCCAGCTGCTCCCCGCGCACAGCCAGCATCTGGGCCCCTTCTGGCTTTGGCTGGTTTGGATCTGGTTGTTGAACTATAGTGTTTCAACACATAAGTTTTCAAGAAAAGCATTATTGTATTAGCATGATTACCCTTGTATGCTTTTCAGAGAAGTGGGGATTTATACTTAAGGTATAAATTTTTTTAGGGAACAAAAACAAACTTCACTAGTGTCACAGTCTATTTATTACACCAGCCTCACAATGTCTTACAATTTCCACAGCAATGTGGGGATGGAGAGCTTTGGTGACTTGAGCAGAACTGTGAACTGGGAACAGGTGAAAGTGCACAGTGCTGACAGCCAAGCTCAAAGCTGCAGGTACCGTCATACACTCATGGTTCTGGACTTCAAACTGCTCAAATCGTGCTAAATTATATTTTGCCCTTAAATACTAAGCTCTAAATTTAAATTTGCTACAACTGTTCTGAATGACAGAGCATGGAACAAGTATTTTCTTGAAGAAAACCAAAACAAATGCATCATGATATCACCTGCTAAATTGTTTACGTAGGTGAGAAACTAAAATTACTTCTCCACATGTGAGAAAGGTTTAATCTCTCCCACGTTATGACTTTTTGGTTGCTGACCAGCACTTCCCGCACTTTGTTTCAGTTTTATGCTGTGTTCAAAGGCTCAGAAGTGGTCAGGGGCCGAGACACCAGCCCCTAGGTCTGCAGAGTGGGAGGAGGAAGGGCAGACGACTCCTTACCAGTTCACCCAAGAGCCCCATTCTGCTGCAAGCTGAAGTTTCTATAATCTCACACAGCTAAAAAGAGGTTGGACTCAGAGCAGAATCATCAGCTGTGGAGACCTCTGTCCTCTGCAGATTCCCACCACTGGGTGAGGGCTGAGATCACACTCTTAGGAAAATTAAAAGGCCTTAGAGCAGGAGTTCTCAACTTGTGGATCATGACCCCTTCGTAACAACGAAAATACATTGTGGCATTAGGAAGGTTGAGAACCATCACCTTAGAGAGAAAGCCTGGCTACTGCCCACGTGAGCACAGGAGACCTGAACAAGCAGGGTGGGAGAAGGATCTCTTACCTTCTAATAATTCTTCAAAGTCGTCAACAAAGAATTCCCGTAATGGTGGCCGTTTAGGCCGCTTCAAGGTATTTACAAGCTGCTGAATTTTCGCTGATACCCGGCTGCTTACAGGTACTCCTGGACAAGAGGAACCGTGAGGCAGATGGAGTGGTCAGTACAGCCTGAACAAGCAAGCATGGCTCCCTGGCCAGACAACAGAGCCCCCACCCAGCACAGGTTGCTGCACGGCTAACAACCTTCATGACTGAGACCTGGGTCCCCTCCAGTTCGAGGTGACTGCCAGTTCCAGTGGGCAGACAGACTCACGTTGCAGGAAGCAGCCTAGCCCAGCTGGGAGAGGGTGGAGACAAACCAGCTCCTCCCCAACTGAGCTGCTCTGCGGTGTCCCGTGGAGGCTCAGGGCCACATACAGGTGACCTGTCCTCTAATTCTTAGGACAGAATTTGTTTGCAAAGGGTGTGCTTTGTGTTACACTGCCTTAGGGCCCCTCTTCCCTAGACACCCTAAAAGGCTGTGAGGACCAAGTCCATCTCTCCCTGAGACCACCAATGCTTGGGGACCACAATCTGACCTCTCGGTCTGCCTGAGACTTCCAAAAGGCTCAGGAGTGTTCTCTCCTGACACAGGCAAGTGCCTTCACATGCCTCAGACCTACATGCCTCCCCAGACTCCAGCCAACTGGCTCAGTGATCCAGTGAGCCCCTGGGAAACAGCCACAGCAGGAATAGTTTATAAGGAGGTCAAAGAGCCTCGGCTGAGACGTACCATCCCCAGTCTCCATAAGCTCAGCGTTGCCATACTTGGGTGCCGTCCGCGAGGCCGTGGAACCCTGTGGCCGTTCCACCTGTATCGTGTGCTCTGAGGTGTAAGTGGTTACGTCAGGAGGTGCAGAGTGGTTTTCTGTAAAGAAGCACAGTATCAGGGCTCTGGCAGTCATGACGGTTACTCTGAAGGCCATGCAAGCAACAGGCCTCAAGGGCACCATGTCCACTACAGGCCCTTGTTCTTCTGCACATGGAAAGTTACTGTGAACCAAAGGCTGCCATGAAAACCTCAGCACAAAGATGACCTTTAGGACAACTTACATTGTCTCCAATGGAACAAAGTTAGGTGAAACTTGACACATAATTCCCCACATGGGAGCCATTCCCATGAGTCATGGTAGCATTTTAACTAAAATAATGTTGTCTCACAGCCAAGACCAGATATTACAAGCCAGGTTCACGAAGAATGTACTTTTCATGTCTCCAGCAGATGCAGCTCAGAGCCGTAGCTTTGGTGCCAGAGATGGGGGATGGAAACCCAGCTCCAGAAAGCCCTGGAGATCAAGAGTATCTTCAGCTATCTGTGCCTCAGTTTCCTCCACTGTCAAATGACTATAAGCACATAGCAGAGCTCGGTGAATTAAATGAGTGAACAGGTGAAGGTCTTAGGATATCACTCTATAAAGGATGAGATGATGAGAAATGCTAGCTATGCTATTATTTGTCTTAGCCTGAATAAGACTGAATAATTATTCAAAATGAGAACATGTTTTCAATATAATCTGTGCAGAGTATGCTAAGCCTAAGAGACTGAGTTGTCGTTCACCTGCAGCCCTCACTGGAGGTAAAGCCAAGCCTTAGAGGGCTGGATGGGAGGTGGGGCACAGTTTTCCTGTTTGTTGAGTAAGGTGCTAGGAGGGCCAGTCAGTGGCCATCACAACACTTACCACCATGCAAGTCTCATGATGATATGTCTTTGATGCCAACTTACTAACCCTCTTGGATGGAAGCTTTTGAGATGACCTCCCTCCCATCCCTCAACACAGCAACCCAGGTGACCAGCTCATCCCGATCTGCCTCTGCCCACAGCTGGCCAGCTGAGACCAGGTTCAGCACAAGTCTGAGCATCTAAAACAGGTAATTACACCTGCCTTATGCGGGCACCAGGGGAATTAGGTAAATAAACACAAGAGCCCCCAAACTCCATCATCATCAAGCTACAGGCACCTGCTGTAGGAGAGGACTGAGGCCAACAGGTGTGGGACAGGCATAGAACTCAGTCCCAGAAAGTTCCTGGTGTGCAGAATGGTGGCATCAGCCCTGGCACAGACCGTTCAGGAGAAAGCTGAGCTTCCCACTTCTGATCGCTTTTTCCCAAGACTGTCTTTCCTGCTATAGGCTAAGGTGGGTCTCCGCTAAAACTCGTAGTCCTCAGAATGTAACTGCACATGGGCACAGGGTCTCCTGGACAATGACAGAGGAAGTGTCTGCTGTGTGAGCTGCCCAGTTTGTGGGACTCTGTTCCAGCAAAGTAACACACATCCAGACGGGCAGTTTCTTAGATCTCAGCCCAGAGAAAGGGAGCTCTTATCAGGGGCAAAATGGGGGTTGCCCAGTGCACAAGGGTGCAAGACTGAGTGTCTCACGTGCTTTGTCCCTCATCACAGTCCACCTGCACTTTTACCCAACAGTTCTTATTTCCAAATGATCTGATTCTCTGAAGCTCCCTCTCCTTGTGGCTAAGCACCACACCCCAGGCCTCACACTGCACGATGGGAAAAGCCTGCAATCAGCCACCTAACCCTGAGAGCTGTGCTCCTATTCCATCCAGGTTCACACAATGTAGTTCCCTGCAGCTGCACCACCCAGAACGTCCACATCCATATCTGGCAGCAGGAAAGGTGCAGAGCTTCCACTCTGAGAGTGGAGAAAGTGATGATCCCAATACCCCTGCTCTCTAGGAAGCAGGAGCTGTGACATCTGGGTGGCTCCAGCATCTCCGGGCTTATCTGCACATCTCTGCTCCCCCAGAGTCAGCTCAGGGCTACAGGCAGCAGACAGGAGAGGCCCCAGAGTCTGCACTGCCACAACACACTGTACCCCTTTCCATTGTGACAGAGTCCAGGATCCCAGGTTTAAGGGGACTGCCATCTTTTGAGGGGTATGTTGAAGAACCCAATGTAGCAAGTGCTGAGGAGATGCCTGTGAGGGTGAGCGGCAGTGCCTGCCATGCTCACTGGTTCAGGCCTAAGGCCGAGGGCGTCCACATTGTGAAGGCAAAGGACCCATCATAGGGCTGTGTCCCCTGAGCACCGTAGCCTGCCGTCCTTTGGATCAGCTGGTAGCACTTGCAAAATCAAGAGACATATGGCATGTGTTGTTTGCCCCCCAAGCCATGTGTCAGGGTCACCTCTGTGTGATGCTGCCCCACGCTGTGCTCCCTCCACACCTGCTTCCTCCACGGTCTGAGCCCAGGGCAGGAGTCTCATCTACCCACCCTGCTATCACTCTCAGGAGTTGGCTCCAGTTCCTGGGAACTTGAATTCAACCTCAGAGGGGGATGTGATTAGACTGTTTCTATGACCCTCTGCAAGTTGGGGGCTCCCATGCCCCAGCTGTTCCCTAGCCATGACCAGTCTTTGTACTAGCTGGGCCCTCCTGCTGAACTTACCCAGAGATTCCCTCACTTCCCCGAGGGGACCACTTCCTGATCATCTGCTCTCAGGAGTCTCTGCATACCCCACTCCTCAGGAGACCCCCACTTCCCCAAGGGAACCCCTTCCTGAGCATCTGTTCTCAGGGGTCCCTGAGCACCCCACTCCTGGGAGAAATCCCCACTTGCTGGGAACCCCTTCCTGAGCATCTGTTCTCAGGTCCCTGAGCACCCCTCCTGGGAACGCTATCACTGCTACAGTACCTGCCTAGTAAAAACATACTTCCAGCATCTACTGAGAGAGCCCACACGTGGTAATTTCCTCAAGCATATATGTTAACAGAAGATTACAAAGACTTTAATATATTTATAACTAAAAACTAATAACTTATGTGTCTTTAATTTTCTAAATGCAGTTTGATCTTGAATGCTCAATCATACCGTTATCTCTTCTGCTTTATTTTTCTTGTTCTAGAAATGTATTAGTTTCTCTTTAATTTCTCCACTTCTAATTCTTGTTTTACTCCTTTTATGCTTTCAAAAAATATACTTTTTGAAGTCCAAAAGTACTCCATTAAATCTACAGTCAAGTTTCATGATTTTGCCACTATTTTCTTTCTTCCCAAAATTTTGTGCTTACAGAAAATTACCAGATATTCTAGGAAAATCACCTTTGTGTCAAATTAAAAATTATGTTGCTTCTCAGCTTTCTGGCTAAGACCTAGTATCTGTTCTTAGCAGTTTAATATATGATACAATACGTCGTCCTCTGTCCTCTATCCAAATTAGATTTTTTTTTTTTTTTGAGACAGAGTCTCACTATGTCACCCTCATTAGAGTGCCATCGCATCACATCTCACAGCAACCTATAACTCTTGGGCTCAAGCAATTATCTTGCCTCAGCCTCCCAAGTAGCTGTGACTACAGGTGCCCACCACAACACCTGGCTATTTTTTTGTTGCAGTTGTCATTGTTGTTTAGCAGGCCTGGGCCAGGTTCAAACCTGCCTATCTTGGTGTATATGGCTGGCGCCTTAACCACTGAGCTATGGACGCCGAGCCCAAATTAGAAATTATTGAAACATTACACTCTCAAGACTTACATTTAGCCTACACTGAGCATTTAGGCTACACTGAGCCTTGACACACATGAGTAACGAGACCTTTCACGGTTTGGGTAAATGTGATCCTCCAAGCTATAATCCCTCCATATTCCAAGGACAAATTGACAAAAAGATAACCAAATGAAGTGATTAATTTGTCCAAGAATACATCTTTCTCTTGGTAAGATTCTGAGCATTTCCTTAAAAGTGAAGAAAATCAAAGAATATGAATATAGCTCGCAGGTAGCAGAGATGGTGTCTGACCTCTCCTGTCTGGTTTACTGGCACTATTAAGGAATCATTTAGGAGCATATTTTAGCAGAAGTGAGAAGAAAACACACAAGTCTCTCTAAGGAACAAAAACAGACTCCTTTATGGACATGAGGCCTCAGGTTCCCATTGCAGGAGTGCACTGGGCAGCAAAGCGCCCCAGAGCCAGAGGGTCTATACTCTGCCCATCCCACAGACTCTACAGCCTTCCTGCAAACATAAGGTGCAGGCACACCTGCCAGGCACTCACCAATGTGGGTCTGGGCCAGGACATCCGCCAGCCTGTGGGCCGCCCCGCTGCCGCCGCTCTGCGTAGATGAGGAGGACGTGGTGGAGGTGGTAGAGCCGTGCATGGCCTGGCTGACCCAGTGCTCCATACTGATGCTGCCCTGGCTGGATGTGGGGGTGCCCTGGGAGTCGCCCTGCACCGAGCCATCATCTTCTGAGCCTGAGGAGGTATCTGCAAGAAAGAGGAGGCCGGGACGCTGCCAACAGCTGCACTTTGAACACTCTTCAGAAGTTAACACTTTTCAGATCATGACTCTTTTAGTATAATGACTTTTTATCCAACGCCTTAAATATGCTGTAACACGTTTATCCGGACATTCGAGCTCAGACACAGATGCACTCACCCATTTCCTCCACATGGTCTGGGAAGAAACCAGGGGCTCCATGAACAGCAGGCCGAGTCTCATCTCCCAGTTATGGCATGTGCCACGGTCACAAGTTTCAAGGTGACTGTGATTAGGCCTCATTAATCCTGACCTACTTCCCTGAGCGGTGACCGACTTAAGTTTGGGGTAAACTCAAGATGCTGCGTGGGGTGGAGGAGGCGGTGCCCCCCCCGCCAGCACTGGTGCACACAGACCTCCAGGAGCTTCATGCACACACTCAACCCATTTACTTTTACAGTATCCACTTCCTATAAAAAACTTTATTTACTTTTACAATATCCACTTCCTATAAAAAACTTCATTTAGGTGATTTTTGTATTTTTGAAATTTGATATCTTAGCTGAGATAAAACATCAGTTTTTCATTATAATTAAGACATGTTTCATTTAATAATGAGTTTCATTCTATACCTCTATTAATCTCTTCCCCGTAACCCCTCACTTGTGCTCACTCTGAGCCTAACTTGCAGCCTCCGAGGTCTCCATGGACTGACTTGCACCTGTCCCCATGTCAGACCAGGAACTCAGCCTTTCCCCTCCCCATCTGAGCCAACACAGTCAACGCCTCTGTCCCTGCCCCCGATACCCTGTTTCTTGCTTTGCAGACATCACTGCACAATGTGCAATTCCATAATCTGTCTTCTGTGTAACTGCTGTTGGAAAGAAAATTATTACAGGGAATAGACTTCCATGCTCACGTCGCTATTTGCTATTTCTGGGGCTCCTTCCTATTTATCTATCTATCTATCTATCTACTTATTTATTTTTGAGGCAGAGTTTCAATATGTTGCCCTCTGTAGAGTGCCTTGGCATCACAGCTCACCGCAACCTCAAACTCTTGGGCTTGGGGGCAGTGCCTGTGGCTCAGAGGAGTAGGGCACCGGCCCCATATGCTTGAGGTGGCAAGTTCAAAACCAGCCCTGGCCAAAAAAAAAAAAGTACAAACTCTTGGGCTTAAGCAATTCTCTTGCCTCAGCCTCCCAAGTAGCTGGGATTACAGGTGCTCACCACAATGTCTGGCTATTTTTTTGCTGTGTTGGCATTGTTGTTTAGCAGGTCCAGGCCAGGTTCCAACCCACCAGCCCCAGTGTATATGGCCAGTGCCCTAACCTCAGAGCTATAGGCGCCGAGCCTCCTCAGAGTTGACTTTTCACCTTGCCATCGCCATCAGCCCACAGGACCTTCCTCAGTGGGTCACAGGGCTCCTGTTGCAGACACCTTTTCCTCCCTGGTTTGTAAAAGATGGTTCACTGGACGGGAGCTGACAGAGTCCCGTTAGGACTCAAGTGTCCTGCCCCTTCTCTCTGGTGCCTCTTGTACCTTCTGCTACATGTGTCCTTCCTGACATTTGGATTTCAGCACTTTGACTCCCATAAAATTAGGTCAGATTTGTTTTATATTTGTTCTGCATGGGATTTACTGAATGTGTGGGGTCTATAAACTGATGGTTTACATCAATTTGAGAAATTCTGTATGTTTCTTCAAATAGTTTCTCTGCTCTTTCCTCATTCTTGTCCTTCTTGTATTACAAGTGTATTAAACGATACCCCAGACGCTTGAGGTTCTGCTGGTCTAACTTCTGTGTCTCTCTTCTCCAGTGTGCTGGCTTCTCTTGGCCTCCAAGTTCACAGACTATCTCCTTCTCCAACCTGACTTTAAGCCCATCCAGGGAGATTTCATTTCAGTATTGTATTTTTCAGCTCTACAGTTTTGGGGAGTTTTTTTTGGTTGAAAGACTTCAGAGTAGTTTCAGGTCCACAGACTAGGCCCTGGTGACCTTTCTTAAATATCTAAGAATTACTGATTTTTCAGTTTGTTCAACTTTTTACTTATCAGGACACGATGGTTCCTTAGAAGCACAACATGAAGCTCCCTCTTCTCCATTACTGAAAGTACTTTTCCTTTTTCTCTGCTCAAGTATGTTTTTAATTCTTTGACATATTTTCAACCAGTTCCCTGAATAAATATTTATAATGGCAGATTCAAAAACTCTGTCTTCTGCTACAAACTTCAAGACCAGTCAGTCCTGCATATAACTTTAAACCTTCCAGTAGCTACATGAAAACATACCCAGACTGGTATGATTAATTTTAGGGACATATTTTCATTTAAGTGAAAATATTCAGGTTATTGTTTCCTTAAATAAAAGTTAATATTCCCTACTCATTTTTCACCTTAACTGAGGTACACCTCACAGCATGAACTCAATTCAGACTGGACACATGTTGACCACTGGCCATGCAGTGCAGACCATCTGCGTTCATTTTCTGCTGCCTGCTTTTTTTCTTGTCCACAGATTTTCTTTTTCTCAGTATATCCACTGATTATCCACAATGTCAAGCACTCACTAAACAATGTGTAGAGAGACTCTGGACCCTATGACCTCACTGTGAAGGGTTTTTATTCCTCCCCGGCGGGGGGGGGGGGGGGGGGGGTTGCCTTTACCTCATACAGGTTCTTCCTTGCCAATAAGCAGTGGGGGGTAGGGAGCTCCAGCCCCTCCATCTACACCAGATGCTGGTCTCTGCCTCAACCCAGCAGGACAGCTGTGTCATATGGGACACCAGCACCAGGCTTTAGCCTGAACCCTTCACAGAAAGCTTGCAGGTCCAGGGCTCAGCTCTGTAGCCATAAGACAGCTGTCTGCCCTGGTCCTCCCAGTGTCACCGTGGCCATACCAAGGGTACCAGCTATTTCACTACAGGCAGAGCACAAGTCTTAGCTATTCTCACAATTTTATATATAAAAATTAAGAGGTTTCACCAACAGAAGACAAGCATTATGACAATCCTAATTCAAGATTTTCTAGAAACTGTGATATTCGTCAGCAACCAATCATCTCATGAAGGGAACACCAACTTCCAGCATGCATGCTAATGGGCAGCAGCCAGGAGTCCAGCAGCAGCCAGGGGAGGTGGGTGAGAGAACACGGGTGTGGAGACAACCACAGAAAGCCCCTGAGCACAAAACAGACTGTGAGTGAAACTTTGATAATGACGGCACTGACGTTTGGGAGGCCACAAAACCGTCCCACGTGATATCAGTAGGACTTACAAAATGTTGCATGGTTTACATGAAAATGCAAGTCAAATAATGAAATGCAAATGTTTCACCACAAATAACATTTCCAATAATGTTCTCTCATACCTTGCAGATACATTTGCTTAACAAGGTTTACGTTTTACCACGTGTGGCCCAGTTGCCTTCCCCATGGCTGGACTCACATGAAAACCAAGCTCACACTGCTCCTTGAATGGTGAACTCGTCACTTCTCTTATAAAAAGTGGTTCAGAAAGATGTCTGTTTCCCCAAATACTGCCTAGTTCTAAAGATTTCGTTAAAAATATTTTAAGTGGGTTGTTATTCTTATAAGCTTGTTCTCTTTGATATACAAATACACGCAAAATAAATTTTATATAATTGATTGTACATTATAATCATAAACTAAATATACATATAGGGTTAAGCATGTTATTTTTAAGTAATCTCAAATTATGTGTTGTGACTTAACAGAAAGGATGGAGACTGAGCAATTAGCAGGAAAGGTTCCCTTGCCTACGAGAGCATTTCCATCTATAAATAACAAAACTAACAAAAACCCAAGAGTGTACAGTATTTAAGTTCTGTCCTACAAAGCTCAGTACTTCCCTTTCAAAGGCACATAAAAGTGAACACTAAACAGTTGTTTGAAATAATGCTGAGACGCGCTTAACCACAACTCTGATTTGAAGCACGTCCTGTCGTCCCCCTGCTTGCCAACACTCTGCAATGAACTTCAAAACAGATATAAAAATACTTCAAAAAGTGTTGTGCGTGTCCAATATTCTTTCTTTTTGTCAAAGACAGGGACTCTCTCTTGTTGCCCGGGCAGTGACACCATCACAGCTCACTACAGCCCTGCCTCCCCAGCCTCCAGGTGCACACCCACCACAGCTGGCTAACTTTTATACTTTTTTGTACAGACGGAATCTATGTTGCCCAGGCTGGTCTTGAACTCCAGACTCAAGTGATCCTTGCAACAGTGACATAAGTAACGTGAGAACCAAACTCACTGGACCCAAACGCCAAAGCAAGCAGGTTCAGTTCTGCATGTCTCCAAGAGATACCCAGGAAAGTTACCTTCTCACTTCACTTTGGTTTTGAAGATCATGAAATATAATTTATAATTGTTCAGACAGAGTATAATAGAGGGTTATGTAAAATTCAAGGCTAAACAAAAGCAGCCTTATTTAATGGAGATACAAAAATCCATTACTATCAATCACTTAGACCAGGGCTGGCAGATCTGTGACCCAATCTGCCTGTCCGGGTTTCTGAGGTGAAGTCTGGCTGGGGCACAGGTGGCTGCTCACTGGCACAGCACCTGTGACACCTTCAGGCAGCAATAGCAGAGCTGAATAGCTGTGACAGAGGCCTGTGACCTACAGACACTGAAGTTTGATAACCTGATTCAAGTAAATGCCTGAACTACCCAAGACAATATAACACGTCATAAAGACCTGAGAATCGGTCTAAGCAGAAAAGTCCAATGTCAGAACTAAAGTGGTAAGAACTCCTCTCTCTTCCACATGAATTAATCAACATTTTATAAGATTCAAAAAGTGTCTACCATATGTATAAGTCTTGATGAGAAGTTTAGTCATTTGTACAGATACATACAGTGACATCAACTCCTTTCAAATTTAATTCATGTATTGCTTTGGACTTCTGGCCCATGAAAGGCCCTGAATTATAGCACCATTATGTGGAATGCTACAAGGCTGACTGCCAGGCTAGTAGTCACTTAACACTGTGATAAACCATCGTGCATGATGTAAGGGCCAGGCCTGTGGCTCACCTGGGGGTGTGTACGCGTCCATCGAAGTCTGTACCACCAGCGACCTGCGTTTGGATGGCATGGGCACTGCCATCTTCCTCTCCTTGTGCTTCGCAAGGGCTGCCTGAACGGCCTCTGTGTGCACATCTGGAACAGAGAGAGCACATCACTGCCCTGCCCTGCAGGCCCTGGAGGCCATCTCCTCCCAAAACTCACCTCTGGGCAGGAGGGCAAGGAGAGAGTAAGGTGAGAACCCACACACATGAAAGCCCATTGAGAAAACAATGATTTCCCCCCCACACACACTTTCAGCTGCAGTAGAATCCCTGTAATGAACCCCAACGGACCTCCTCAACTTGCCCTAATTCTCACAGACCAGACACACTCCGTTCTCACCAGCCCTGTTCCACTGGAAGAGAGGAGGAAGTCACACCATCACATTAGAATCAGCAAAAGAAACACTGTGGTTGTTTGTGGTTGTTCAGAGGGAACACAGGCCATGGAGCAGGAACCTCATCAGCAAACCCAAGTGGACTCCAGACGGACAAATCTCCTCCGCCTAGAAGAGGAAACCTTGGCACACAGGAAGAGCCACCATGGGACCAACAGCAAGGACAACCCTCTCTGCCTCCATCTCGCTGACAGTGCAGACTCCTCAGCACGCGAGCTACATGCACATCTGCTGAGTGACGAACTCTGTTCCCAGAAGCTGGTCTCACCATGATTCAGACTGCAAATCCCACCATCAGCATAAAGGATGGGTCCAGGTGCAGAAGTTCCCAGCTCTCTTTATCTCCAACTGTCTCAAGTCCTGTGACAATGATCCTCAAACTCTTCCACCCAAAGAACAATTTTAACTCTTGAAACTTCCCAAAAACCTTTAAAGGCTTTTAGTAATAGGGTTAATATTTTTGTATTTGTGTTATATGAAAATTGGTGGGGGAGGGAACACTGTACTTCACAATCACAAACCCACTTGGCTATCAGAACACCCCTCATCTTGCACCTCAGGAAACATACTCCACTCTCCAAGGGTGAGCGTGGAAAAGGTATGCATGACAGTGCTACTCCAGATACTGGCCTCATGGATGCCTCAGGAAGCTCACAGGGTCCGTAGGGGGTCCTTGGACTTGAGGTTTGCTGTCTCAGAGGGACACCGATGTGTGGCACATTCTACCCCAAAGGACAGCGAGGTGGAGGCATTAGGCCCTAAGCACCAAGACAGCTCCTGCCATCTATACTCACACCCAACATGTAAGAAATGTTTTTACATCCATTTCTAAGCCCATAAAAAGAAACCATTCTGTCCATATTAGGAAGCAATATGCTGCATGTTACTTTTAATATTCTTCCTTGTCATGGGCAGGCTTGGTTGGAACGAACACGACACAAATCTTGATCCTCTCCTAGGATCATTGTTTGGAAATGGGTGTCTAGAATTTAAAAGCTAGAATTTAAGCTCTACTGAAGCTTTTTTTTGGGGGGGGCTGGGGCTGGGTTCAAACCCACCACCTCTGCCACATGGGGCCGGCACCCTACCCTCTTGAGCCACAGGCACCAGAATTTAAGCTCTAATTGAGACTTTATCAAGCAAAGGTAGTAACATCCCCTGAAACGTTTTAGGTGCTCAGTGACTATTTATTCACTTCCCAATTCAAACTTAGGTTCCAAAAGAGCACTATTTAAAAAGAAGAAAGGTGCCTGCTATCAGAAAAATGCAAAGGGCTCAGTACAATGTGGTCGCAGGTTTAGAAATGAAATGGAAAAATACAGCCAGGAAAGATTAAATCTAAGACCGTGAGGCTGATCAGACTGTTAAGTAGGTCAATTATTGAAACACATGACAATTATTTCTCGGCTGCCCCACTGCAGGTGAACAGTCACTTGCTCCTGCCAGCAGAGGCCCCAGGACTCTGGACCTTCCCTGTGAAAGTCTTGGGTTTTCCACACTGACCCAGGAGAAGAACTAACCAGAAAACTCTGACGTATGCACACTGGAAACAGACTACAATAAGATCTTCATGTCTCACAGTTGGTTTTTAAAATGACATGAGCATTTAAGTACACTACGGTCCGTTGGCTTATTACAATCTCTCATGGCACCCTCTGCACAGAGAGGGGTCTCCACCCACACTCAGCAACCCTGGCCCTCTGTAGCAGAGCAATGGAAACAGGGCAGAGACCACTGTCTGCACAGGCATGAAGCTCCAACGTCTGGGCACGCCACTGTTCCCTCTCACTCTACCACATTAGCTTGGCCATCAGGTCCTGCTGCCCCTGTCTTCTATACAAAGCTCACGGTCCTGACTTTCACCTCCACACACACACCAATCTTAGGCCTTGCAGGTTGCTCTTCTTCCAGTCCACAACACACAAAGCTCTGGGGAAGCATCTCCAGCCCTATGGGCTCCCATCATGCCTCTGCCACCTGCAGCATCAGGTCCAAATCCCCAGCACAACCCTTGTAACCCGGCCCTTCTCAGCTGATTTCTTGCCCCCTCTTCAAGTGTGTTTTGTGCCCTCTTTTCCCTTCTTCAAAAAATAGGAGCCAGGCAATATTTTAGGTGTTCAGCCTACATGGACGGACAATACAAAGACCCTTTCTATGAGGACTTTACCTTCTTATAGGAGAAAATAAGTAGGTGGGAAGATGATTGGTGGATGAAGAGACAGATGGAAACTGGATGGGTGGATGACACAAGTGGATAAATGTTACAGATATGGAACAGAGGGGCGGGTAGGTCAGCAGCTAACTAATGGAGAGATGGAGGATGGACAATAGAGGTAAATAGATGATGACCATAAATAGGTATGGCTGACCACAAACATGAAGACAGAGTCAGGTGGGGATACCTGCCTTGGACACAATGGACCAGGAGACCAAGCTGGGGCAATAAGTATTTCACAATTTTACTTCTGAGTCAGAGAACTCACGAAACAGTAGCATCTGAGCAAACAGGTGGCAATGGTGAGGAGACAGTGAAGAGACAGCAAGGTGAGTCTGGAGGGGGCGGGCAGCAGCCACTGCACAGCCCTGCAGCTATCACGTGCCATGTGTCAAATGGGGACACAGGTCACCATGAGCACACTGAGTGGACACTGAGGCAAACAAGGGTCATGATACAAAACGTCTTGAAAGCTCAAGCTGCTGCCACATCCAGAGAGACTCCAAGGCCAAGAACTGAGGCCTGTTGGTCCAGGGAGCAGCCTCATCCTGCCACTCCTGCTGTCTGTCTGCATGACTTGGGGGAGCTACACCCTGGTTCCTCCATAGCACCGGGTTTGCACAGCCCAGAGAAGGTTTCCTCAAACCCTTCCTGGGATGAAAGCTCCTCTGAGTTCAAGCCTGGGGACATGGGAGGATGAAGACAGCTTCAGTGCCCCACAGCCCACAGGGCTGGGCTCAAGACTGGGTGGGAAGGGCAGCTAAGAGATGGCCAGGAAGGAGCAGAGCCAGGCACCAAGATTTGGCTCTACGGTGACCTCTGGGAGACATCAGCTGCCTGGGGGGGCGCTGGTTGCCAGGGAAGGGGAAGCCCCAGGCTGCCTGGCAGTGACTGAGTATAGTAGGTGCTGAGCTGCTCCCTCACCTCACTGCAACCTCGGCAGAAACTCACTGTGGGAGAGGGCCGAGAACACAGCCACCTTCCTCTCTGGAGGACTGTCCCCCACAGCTACCCTGAGTCACCTCAGACCGCGTCTACTGTGCTGCTCCCAGCTCCTTGTGCCTGGGGAAGGTAGGGTGACATGCAGGGGATGCATCCAGGCCCAGGGCCCCCATGTCCACCCCTCACAGGCCAGACAACAGCCAGCACACTGGCCTGGGGCCCCTCAGAGTTGGCAAGAAACAGCAAGGGCCACCTTCTTGGCAGAGGATTGCATGGATGTCCAGCTGCTGACCCACCTCTTCAGCTTGTGAGCAAACAGTGTCCCCAACAGGGTACTGGGATGATTCCCCACCAAAGTGACCAAAGTGTAAGAAAGGTTATACAAAGTTAGAAGTTAAAAGCCGGCATGCCTGTACGGGGTGAGCAGACGACAGCTAGCACCTATGAGAACGGTGGACACAGGACAGGTACCTATGTGCTGTGGGTCCTCAGGAAGGGAAAGGGAAGCACCTGGGAAGGTCAATACGGGGCATAGGCTCCTCTGTGCCAAGACAGAGCCCCCAAACCAGACACCAAGTTTTGGAAAAGACTCCCCAGGCGTCAGGGCCTCCATCAGGGGACACCAGGAGAGGCACTAGCTTTTCCCAGTAGGTTCACAGATCCCTGTTTGCTGGCAAGGACAGTGAGTCACGTGGTCTGGCAGGGGCCACTTCGGATGCTGCAGCATGTGGCTGGTCCCTCAGCCTCCCCTAACAAGATTTACCCCACCTCCACTGCAAACAGGGCAAGCCTCAGTTCCCTTTCTGACACGTGACACAAAAGCCATTTTGCTTGCTTGTTTTAAAAAGTAAATGAGAGAAGACCTGTGACCAGCACCGTGAAGGTGACAGCGACACAAACACTGCAGCACTGGCCCCAGCCCTGCCAGCTCACTGGCCCTGCCTCTCAGCAACAAAACAGACAGGTGACTTTCTTTTAAAAATGCAATTAGGGGGCCGTGCCTGTGGCTCAAAGGAGTAGGGCACCAGCCCCATATACTGGAGGTGGTGGGTTCAAACCCAGCCTCAGGCAAAAAAAATAATAAAAATAAATAAATAAATAAAAATGCAATTAGGGAAGCAATAAAAAAATCAATTTTAACCTACATGCTGGGAGAAAAATACCCAAAGAAGTTTTATTAAAATACAATGTTTCTGGAGCTAAATTAACAAAAGAAACTCAGTGGTGGAGCCCAGGTGTGCCCAAGGCAGCACTGCAGAGACAGCACCCTGAAGGGAAATTCAACACCCAGCACATGGAATTTAAAGGTCATTTCTTTTTAGAAAACTGTACTTACAAAGAAGTCACTGAAGATAAAAAAGGAATAAATATATACTAGCAACCAAGATTATAAAAAGTAAAACCAATTATTTAATAGACACACCTAAAAAATGAGCAAAATTCAGCTCCTAGGAGATGACCATCTTTACGATGATGAAATTCTAAAGAGGGGAGAACACCCTTCACTGCAGGGGAATGTCCCCCGGGTGCCAGTCTGTTCTGAAGGCAGGTGCCTCCTATGAGGGTAAGTGCAGGGCCACTCCATCCCCCATAGCTGCTCCAGCCACCTCCCCAAACACCTCTACTCTATTCCACCCCATCCACCCTCCAGGGCTGCCCCCACCTTACCTGACCGGTAGCGCTCATCTCGGGACCCTGAGGACCGCCGACGGTGGTAGCGAGAGGATGAGGACGGTGTGACAGGTGCCCGGCGCTCCTGAGGCAAAGCTTGGTCCACCCCTGGACATGAGGGAAAACAAAGTGAGGGCGAGGGGCTCTCAACACAGCCAGCCAGTGCTGTGGTGCACATACTCAGGAGGACAGGCCCCAACTCTCCCCCAGCAAAGCCAGGGCCTGGGGGAAAGTGGGTAGCAAGGTCCTGCCACATGGCCTTTAGAGGGCCACCCTGTGCCCCTTTGGTCACCAATGCCCACATCATAGGAGATTTAACTGAGCCACCTATGACAGTGAATTCTCAGGCAGGGCAAGGGTCCCCAAGACAGAATCATGTCAGGATCTTTTTTGTAAAATTAAACAGAAAGGGTCATATAAATTCTTCAGGAAAATAAAAATTGCATGTATCAGTAAATTTAAGTTAACTCTAAAATAAACCTTATAAGATACTTTAACATAATTCAGAAACCAGGATGCAGAGTAAACTTCCAGTTTTATCAATTCTAGATTATTCTTTGGAAAGTTACTCTATTTGGGGCTGAGTATTTTAACAAATGGCATTTGAATACAGCTTTGATGAATTACAGGAGATGTTACCGTGGCCAAGTGAAAACTCAATTGGGTACAGAATCTGCCAGTTCCGGCATGGATCGTACTCAGATAGCGGGGTGGTGAGAAGCAGCCCAGACAAAACCAAGCACCACCAGGAAAGACTAACCATCACGGTAAAAAGATAAAGGTCGACACTGAGCCTCGACCTTCAGAAAAGGACCAGTCGTGCCTGACTGGCAGCAAACCAGACAAAAATTCTAAGGGAAACAGGTTTAGCCCCTGGTTTTCCATGTTGGGCTCCCATGACACTGCCCTGTGGGTTTAACCTCCTTCCTACAGCAGTGACGGCTGCCCTTGCTCCCGACATGTGTCTGTAGTTCCACTTTATCAGGCTGATGCATCAGAGTCCAAACCCGGATGCTGCTGTCAGGGTCAGAATGGAATGTTTGCAGCTACCAAACATCTTCCACTTACTGCCTACAAATGAGCTTTGTAAAATGATTTTTTGGGGGGAGTGGGGGTAAGGAGGAAGAGAGTCTATTTTACTCTCAGTACAGTGTTGTGGCAACACAGTTCACAACAACCTCAAAAACTCCTGGGCTTAAGTTATTCTCCTCCCTCAGCCTCCCAAGTAGCTGGGACTACAGGCACCCACCATAATGCCCGGCTATTTTTTTGCAGCTGTCGTTGTTTAGCTGACCCAGGCCAGGTTTGAACCCACCAGCCTGGATGTATGTGGCCGGCACCATAACCACTGTGCTACAGGCACCAAGCCTGTAAAATAATCTTTAAAAAGCTGCCTTTTGGCTCGGCACCCATAGCTCAGTGGTTAGGGCACCAGCCACATACACCAAGGCTGGTGAATTGAAACCCGCCTGGGCCTGCTAAACAACTACAACTATAACAAAAAATATCTGAGTGTTGTGGCGGGCACCTATAGTCCTAGTTACTTGGGAAGCTGAGGCGGGAGAATCACTTAAGCCCAAGAGTTTGAGGTCGCTGTGAGCTGCAACACCACAGCACTCTACCCAGGGCAACAGCTTGAGACGATCTCAAAAAAAAAATTTTTTTTAAAGCCCTGCCTTTTGTTTATATCAAATAGAAGCAAAGTATTTACGTCCACACTTAAAAGGTAGATTTTTAACATTCCTTGAACTGTCCACATTAGACTCTATGTGGACTCTCCCCTTTTCCCTGCGTCCCTACCACTCTCGGGATCAGATGTGACCCTCTCTGTGGGGCCACTGCTGCTGCAACCTTCCATCCCACGCTTTCTGGTGCCTCTGAACCTACCTGCACACCTTTTCCTCATTCCCTTGGCTTTCCTTGCTTATCTTATGAGAAAAATTCTTCCCCACACCTTTCTTGCCTGTGAACCCTGACATCCTGATGACCATTTTTTGGTTCCTTTTTCCTTAAAGTCCCCTTAGAGCACCCCTCACCCCAGCACTAGCTTTGGTGCCCAGAACTGCTACATGGTGACGGCATAGGGTCCTTCTTCCCTGACTCGGTCACTTGTTCCCCACGGTCCTCAATGTTTCCACTCTCCTGGGGCTCACACCTCACAGGCACACCAGAGCAGCTTCAGGGGATGAGAGTGACAACAGTTAATGTAACATCATTTAGCTCCAAATAGCTAGGAGGCAGCATTAAGAAGCTCAAGACAATGGCTGTGCTAATTAACTCGATCTGACCCCCATACATCATGTGTGTGAGAACATCAACAAACCCCATAAAAGTGAGAAACATTTGGAGGCCCTGCACCTGCAAAGGTGTTTCTGTTCTAATGTGATCAGGTTGTTGCTTGGAATTCTAAGTAAAATTATTTTTATGCCTTGCCTTTCATTTCCCTTACTGCTGGGAAAGTGAACGTTACCCTGATGCCATAGTCTTTTCCCGGTGAAGAAGCTAGGCCAGCACCACAGCCCTTCCCTAGAGCCCTTCCAACTGGGCTATCTGTCACCCCAGGAGAGGCCTCTGGCCCTGGGCTGGGCCATTCACGGCAGGAGGACACTGACTATGCCTCTCACGTGTGGCTGTCATTAGCTTGTCACAGCCCTCACACACCTGGACCCTCCCTCATGGCACTCACAGAGCCTCCATGTGCTGGCCATGTAGGAGGCACCAGGTGAACCCAAGCAGAGTAACACCCAGGAGGCCTGGACCATGTCCGCTTCTTGGCATCACAGAAGGAGCTGCAGCAGCCAGCACCTCCCATACGGTCTGAGCATACCTTGTTCATTAATCCACTTTATCAATGCTAATCCCCAAGAGTGGTCTGCTCCCTCTGCCATTGTACAGATATGGTAACGCTGACTCCATGGGAGCCAGGCATCCACACAGTCCTTACTGCTCTTTGGCCAGGGCCCCCAGGACTCCCAGATATGGCCCTGCGTTTGCAGTGTGACCTAGACGCCTCGCCTCTCCCCATACAGGGTCCCCTTGAGCGTCCTGCTCGGTATCACACTCCTGAGACCCACTGCAGTGCCAGCACCTGCTCCCTCTCAGTTGTCACATGATGGGTCCCTGCCAGAAGGACAGAAGCCAGCAGGAGGAGCAGAGCCATCTTGCCCATGTCCACACAACCCTGGGAGCACCTTACCCAACACTATGTCAGGGAGGTTTTTATTTTTCTCTGAAATCACAGTAGTATTATAAATAAAACTCCAAAACGAAGGCTAGTCATTGAGAAACCAGGTGCAGAGATGAAAAGGGAGCCCAGGAGAGAAGATGGGCCAGGGCGGGTGCGTAGGCTGAGCCCCCTCCTCATCCATTCCCACATCCTGCACGTGGCTTTAGCCTGGCCTGGCAGGGACCTGCTGTGGGCACCTAACCTGCTGGGAAGTCTGGGAATCCAGTCCCTTCTCCTCGTACCCAACTGTGGGGTCTTGTCCACTTGTTTTCACAATAAGTGCAAATAAAGACTTTGCCAGAAAGTAAAGCTATAGAACTGCTGAACAGCAAGGTCAGAAATGTACTGCATCTGCAGCCTGTGAACACCAGGAGACAGAAAGACGACTCTGCTGTGAGCACCCGAGCCTCTCCCCAACCACGTGACCCCAACACCCGCCTCCCTTGTCATGTCCACCTTGTCTCTCATTAGCAAACCTCTCTGGCATAAATCAGTGTTCATTTACTTAGCAGTGCTCTCCTAAAATGTAGTATCTTAACTGCACTTGGGATGCATGAGTTGGGGAACATAGGTGTGGAACTTGGCAGTCTGACGTTGGCATCGCGTCCCACCATCTGTGCCTCTGATGGAGGCCTGCTGGACAAAGTGACAACTTCATCAGCTCTGCGCTTTTCTCAATTCATAGATTGTTTCCAAAACTCCACATGAGCCAGTCCCAAAGCAAGAGCCATCCTCACTGCTGGGCAGACCTAGCCAACACCAACTCCAAACACACTAGGTAGTAAGTTCACCTGACTGCTGACACCTGGGACAACCTGGGACAAGGGACATGTTCATCAGATGCCCCAAAAAGCAGCAACGTCCCATCACACCAACAGCCGTGTGTGAAGGACACATCCTGGTAACACAGCAGCACACACCTGTCCAACCAGGTTCAGGGCTCACCTGGAACACAAGTAATTCACCTTTGCTGCAGCAATTTGACCTAGAAAGAGTCCAGCTAAGTCACAGGCAGCTGCTGCCCATCCACCCTTCATATTCCTCCTCTTCTGGGATTTAAGCTTATGTCACACAACACGACACAGCCTGGCTCTGTAGGAGGCACAGGCTGAGGAAAGGGTCACCTGCACTGCAGACATGGCTTTACTGTCCTCAGAGAGCTGCCCCGTGGTCCCACAACTGCACTTTGGGAGGCCAAGGATTAGCTGAAGTGGAGAGTTTGAGACCAGCAATAGCGAGACTACATCTCTCATAAAAATAGGAAAATTATCCAGGCATGGTATTGTCTACAAACCCAGCTGCTAAGGAGGCAGAGGTAGGGTTAGGGTCCCTGGAGCCTGGAGTTGGAGGCTGCAGGGAGCTGCGATGACACCACGGCACTGAGCAGACTGTGGCCACAGGTGGAGCAGCTGGACAGTGGTGGTCTCTGTCAGACTGTGTGTTCAGGCATCACACGACCCCAGCAACATGCTGGCACTTTGGGTTCCCCATCAGCTGAGCTGCTCATGAGCAGCCTCTTGTCCTAGTGCAGGGACACACCTGCCAGCCCCTGGCTCATGTACACAACATGGGCGGCAACTGGGGTCAGAAGAGATGCTGACTCACCTGCTGTGGGGCCTCGAGCAGACCCTTTACCTGCTCAGAGCCCACTAAACACCCTCCACACCCCACCACCAGGTACACCAGGGCAGCGGTCCAAGCCACTTGACCTACCATGACCACCACCCACTACATTTTGGTGAGTGTTATCATATGGGAAGTCAGTGGGACAGCACTTGGGCCTGTCCTAGCTGGGGGGGGAATCAGGCACAGATCCTTGAGGAAGTGTCTTGTGAATGACGGCTAGGGACAGGCAAGGTCCCAGCACGTGCAGGACACCAGAGGAACATCTAGAGAGTGGGAAACTCAGCAGGGGCTTGGCAGCTGCCTGGCACCAGCCACCCCATCACCAAGTCCGAAGCCTGAGCCCAAGAAGCCACCGTGGTTGTGGTACTGAGAGGCATCTGAAGACAACTGTGTGGACCAGGTGTATGCAGGTGACTGTTGATGGCAACAGGGCCATTCTGCCCCTCTGCAGGCTATGTCCTCCAGCCAACCCACTGGCCTAACCCAGTTGGCTCTGTGATTAAGACATCCCTAAATTATAAGTTTAATTGGACCCAGAGATAAATGAAGGAGTCTATACAAGACAGTCCATCCCCAAAACCACACGTGGGTAAGGACAAAGTAGCTAAGCTCTCTAGTACATTTTCTCTCTGAAAACGATCATCCAAACATTCTTTCTTCTTTCATTGGACATGAATGTCTCTCTCCCCTTCCTGCCCGCCTCCCACCCCGGCAGGCACAGGTGAGGCAGCCTCCAGTCCTCTGCAGTCTCTGTGGGAGGGGGTCCTGCCTGTGAGCCGCCAGCTTGAGATAAATAGATGAATGTCGTTCTAATTCACCTCTATATGCCCCAAATAACATCTTAGAAATATTCTGAGAATATTTTCTAGAGAAACCTTAATATCATTTCTGGTAAATAAAAATATCAAGGAGAAAGGGTTTGATAAAGTTCACTGAAACACAAACCCCTCATAGGAAACTGCATGGTAGGATAGAGGTGAATGGAAAAAAAAATATGTTCTTCAGAAAGATCCTGTACAAAAGTAATTCTCTCCCAAATGGGGCCAGTCATGAAAGAACTAAGCTTGAAAAGCACCTGCTGTACTCAGTGCCTCCCGAGAACCACATCACATGCAACAAAGACCAATCACCACTTAGTGGCTGAGTAACTGAAAACCCAACTGGGACTGGCCTGACCCCAACATGCAAGGTCCTGGCACTGAGGACGTCCTGAGCCAGCCCTCGACCCATAGGAATGGGGTGGGCCACAGACCCCAGCAGACCTGCGCCCTAGGCAGGTTCTACTGTCACACATCTGAACATAAAACCACTGACATGGACCTCACGGCCACACCTAAGCACTGGATGCCCTTAGCATCCGCACTGCTCCCACAAGGGCGTGTTGGGTGGCCAAATGTAACGCCCAAGTTTGCCTGTCTGGCATGTGGTTTTAAAACAATGATATTATTTAAGGCATAACCTTGAACATGAACCTAAAAATTCAGCTACAATACTTTTTGCTCTATTAAAAAGTGCCTTGGGTTCACCTTATGTCTCATGAACTTACATTCAAAATACTGCCCGCCAGAATGACTCCAACCTTGGGATAGGGCCATTATCTTTAAGGATGTACTCTATGAGTAAATAATTTTTCTATTTCAAAAACCCATAACTTTTCTCTTCAGCTATAAAAGTTAAGATAGAGCTATACATCTCAATGTCACTCCTGTCAGCAATCTCAGCAGCCAAGATTAACCAAGGTCTCTGGCTAAGAAACAGAATATCATAGGAGTCCAACAATTTTAAGAAGAATTTTATAATTTCAAGTGTTTTGTAAGTGATGTCCCAACTGAGAAAACAGAAATGCAGAAACATGACGTTCTATTTTAACAGGAAGCACACAAACCTGAGCCCTGGCTCTCGGGGTAGCCCCACCTATCTGTGGTTGAGGCCATGGCCTGCATTAGGCGATGACCTGCACCACGCCCTGGGCTTCTGCACAGCACAGCTAGAGGCAGCCAGCCCATCTTCACTCCCAAACCCTGCTGGGTCCTCTGTCTCATCAAAGCAGCGCTCACCGAAACGAAAGTAAAACAGAGGCCGGTTCCCCGTGGCGCTGGCCGCCCGCTCCCTGGCCGCGGCTTCTCGGACGTCGCACACCCCGATGTGGGCCGAGCGGAATGTTCTTCTCGGGGCTCCTTCACTGCGCTGCAGTCTACACCGGACCACGGCAGCTCCATTCGCTGCTGTAACAAGTTGAAAAAAAACTAATTAATTCAAACTTTAGTTTTTTTTAAATTTGTTACAGCGCTGAACAGAGCTGCCGCCCCCATGCAGAACAGCACACAGACCACCAAAGGGACCACGCCGGCACAGCTGCGGCCGGAGAACCGTCCTCGGGAAAGCGAGGAGCTGCTTCTGTTTCACTTTTGTTTGGGGAAGGCACGGAAATTAAATCCAAGCAGTGTCGACAGCCCAGTCAGCCCAGCCGTCTTCCAGGGTGTGATAGCACCTACCTGAGGTAACTCAGAGAGTGACAAGGCCAGGACAGCCAGGACAGGGGCAGGATAGGCCACCACCTGCACTGCCCACGCTGGCCCCTGCAGCCTGGACAGGACAGCCTCAGTCAAGCACATGCTCCTCTCAGGGACAGCGCTCCTTCCGCGAGCCACACACCAAGCCCTACACATACAGGTCCACCTTACATTGCCTGGTCTCCAAAGTTAGTCTCCAAGGTGAGACTCCAAACACAGAAACTCAACACATGTGAGTCCCTGGAAACGCCCTGCCAGGCTGTAGGGCCCTGCCAGAGGCACCAGAGCCGGGGAAGGCACTGAGCTGGGGTTTGCATGGATACAAGGTACACATGAACCTTTAAACTTCTTACTTTGACAGTGAACAGTACAAAGCTTGGTCTGGACCTTTAAAATGTGTTACTATCCTTTCTATTTGAGGAAAATGGTGCCGGGATTTAGGGTTAAGCCAGTGCGCTGGGAGGTGCTGGGACCGCAGTTCAGTTTCACTCTGGACCTTGCTCAAGCACAGACTTTACAAACTTGCACACAGAAAATGCTAGAAGGAAACAGACTTTGCACTTTAAGAGGAAGACACGTTTCACAACCTCATCTCAAAACTCAACCAACCTTCACAATTTCAGAATCCCAGGCAGGGTATCGTATCATTGTTAGATTTCTAATCCTATAACATTGACAAAATTTTAGATCAACTTACACCATGAGCAGTAGCAATAAATAACTCACTAAACCAAAAATCATGTTTAAATCACAAGTGCCCTCATCCTTTTTATGACTATGATGACATTTTAAGGTGATTGACATTATTGATCTCTACCTATAGACGGAACACCTATATTACCACATTTATAGAAACTCATCCGTGCGTTCTCTGTTCACAAACGTGTAATCACACAGGAACCAGACGTGATGAGTACATGCCCCACAGGGGGCCTTCTGCAGACTTGGGACTATGGGAGGATCTGCTCTGGGGAGGCTACTTTGTGGGCTGTAGTTAAGGCTCAAAACCAGACATTTACTGTATGGGGTGCAGGGGGTGGGGTACATACTCGGAGGCTGGGGAAGGTAGGCGCCAATTAACTTCGACCTCTTCTTTTCATATCCTTTTTGTGTGATGTCACCTGCAAGAGAAGGGAAAAACATTCAGAATCGTTCAACAGGTCACGTTTACCATGCCATGGAATCTAAGGAGCAGCTATCACCGTCTATGGCTTATTTGCCTTGTGGCTGGAATTTAGGAAGAAGGTGCGGCCCATCCCGCACCTTCACTGCTTCCCTGCCCTCAAAGGAAACCCACCACACTTCAGTTACCAGAAACTCCTCTGCTCAGCCACATCTACTTCCGGCCCCTTCTCACTGGGTTCCAACTGATGGAGTCCAGAATAGTACCCCTGTGATCTAACACACATCCCCGGCACAGGAAGCCAACTCCAGCTCTGGGACATTAATTAACTCAACCAAGGACAGATCAGGCCACTGTCCATACCGCACAGCTGACCAGCACAGCTGCTGATGCCACCTCCCATTACAGAGATTTTTGGAATCAAGGAATTTAAACTGCTATAATATTTTTGAAAAAAAAATATGAGGACCAAGGTAAAATGAAAGAACATGGGACCTATACAGATGTGAAATGTGTGGGAAAGGGGTTCATTGTTCTACCAAGACTCACACCTGGGAGACGGGGAGGTCGGGCATGTTTACGTCCTCCCTAACTGCCAAGCCCCTGAGCGCGAGCAAGAATGTGACCTTATTAACATCCGATAGCCTCTTCAATGATAAGCTCCAATACTGATGGTGCCCTTGAATTGTCTTGGAATCTTTTAAAACCTTTCTAAAATTTAGATCAAATCATCACTCCTAGAAGAGCTAAAAATTCAAGACTCAGTGAAAACACAGCAAACATAGGCAAGCTGTATTTGCTGTTTGAGTGGCCTCCCCCACAAAACCCATGTCTGGAGCTTGAAGACAGAGCCACAAACAGCCACAGGGCGCGGCCTCAGCATCCTCACAGAGCAGCCAGAGCTCTGGTTTAGCTGTGTTGACACAACCACTTGTCAGAGACGGGCTCCCTACATATATCAACTCCTGCGCCAGGCGCCATATGACCATAAGCTGCCCAGACACTGAGGACGCCTCACTGGGGGCCCATTTGAAAGGACACCGAGCTCTCAGCACACAGACCCCCACACTCTGGAGGTCTCCATGAGGCACCAAGGAAGCAAAGAGCATCGCCTGGACTCCTGGCTGTGAAGCTCTCTACAGACTACAGCTGTGAAGCAACAGGAAATAGAAAAGTATCTGGTGTTGAGGAAGCACTATAAGATCAATCAATCTGTAAAGGAAGTAAGATCTGAGAAGCCTCAAAACTTGTCAGGACAGTGGCCAGCTAAGTGTCCAGGTGAGACCTGACTGGGGGCACTGACCCAGCAACTCTGTCCCAACACGCTGGAGGGGGGAATCAAAGGGGAACCAACCTGCTTGGGCGGGGGGCAGGTTCCAGCCCTACCCCTACTGCAGAAAAGTAGGGTTGTTCTGCCCTCAGAGGTCAGAGCAGGGCTGGCCGGTCCACTTACTAGGCCCCAGGAAGCCTCAGGAGGTGGCCCCTCTGCCCCAAGGCAGAGTCCTAGCCTTCTCCACCAAGTGTGCTCCGTGTTTTAGAAGTCAGGCCCACAGCCTGCTCCCAGTGGGAACACTTAACACTCAAGCAGAAACAGGAGAGAGGGGGTGGGACAGGCCAGGAAGAGGAGATGCCACCCACCTCCAGCCCTTCCCAGCTCCCACCTGGGGACCCACAATCCTCAGTGCAGCCAGAGCCCTACTGAACTGGGCCTCAGGTCACATTTGGTTTTTCCCCTAAATCTAGTCAAGTTTTAACACTAAGCATGGAGGTGTCTATCTCTGCTGCTCCCTCCCAGCCCCTGCACCCACAAGGCTCTCACTGCCTGGGGACAACTGTGTGTGGCTTGGTTTCTTAGACATTATGGTGCACATGGCTTACCCTTAAAACCAGAGAGTGGGCTCAGCGCCTGTAGCTCAAGCAGCTAAGCCACCAGCCACATACACCAGAGCTGGTGAGTTCAAATCCAGCCCGGGTCTGCCAAAAAACATGACAACTACAACCAAAAAATAGCTGGGTGTTATGGCGGGTGCCTGTAGTCCCAGCTACTTGGGAAGCTAAGGCAAGAGAATTCCTTAAGCCTTGGAGTTGGAGGTTGCCTCAAGCTGTGATGCCACAGCACTCTACCCAGGGTGACAGCTTGAGGCTCTGTCTCAAAAAAAAGAAAAAAACCCAGAGAGTGAGGCCTTGTGAAAGGGGCAGGGTGACCAGTCAGTAACCGGGCTCTGTTACAACTGGGGACCTGCAGATAGACGCCACAAGCATGTGGTCAGCACCAATGTCCTCCTGCAGAGACTCCATCAGTGACCTGGCAGGCATGTGGGTGACCGCTTAACTGTTCAGAGCCCTGGCAGGGAGGATGGAGGGAACCCACCATGGCCACACTGCCTGAGCGCATGTCACCCACAAGGACCTGACATCCCAGCATCGACACTGGGTTTGCTTAGGCCCCAAAGCATCGGAGCTAAAAATGTCCTTGCTGCTGTTTCCGTTACGTAGAGAAAGTCTGGTTATTTTTAACTCTACAGCTACTTGGCATCTGGCAGACAGAAGCCTGACAGATTCTACGACAGACCCATTGCAAACTCACAAAATGAACTTTCTACTGAATGCGGGTGGCTAGCGAGTCAGCCCCGTAATTTGAAGCAACCCCTGGTTTCCTGTGTGCTGATTCCGTGATAAAGACAGTGCTGGACAGGGGTGGGCCAGGGGTACCAGCCACCAAGGTCACACAACCCCTTCCCAGGACACTACAACCCAATTGCTGCCCTGTGTCACCATAGCAACACTGTGGGCTCTGGAGCACACATGCTTCCCTTCCATCTTAGGCCTGTCGCCCCTATCCTCTCCTGGGTCTGAAAGGCACAGCCTTCAGGGTGACGGCTGTAGACTGTGGCTATCAGGGCAGGGTGGGGGTCCTCGTACTACACCCCACCAGGCAGACCCAAGGTTTGGCAGGTTGGTTAATGTCCTTCCAGCCCAGGAGTGAGAGGCACGCCTGTCAAGAGCATGGTGGACGTCAACCCTCCTCGGCAGACAGGCCTCAGCCAGGCTGGGGAGCCTGCTCCTGAAGACGTGGTTGCCAGGTTAACAGACGACCACAGAATCCCTCATTTTCCCCGTAACATGGCAAACAGAATATTCTCTATGCTTCAACACTCAAGACACCTATTTAATTCCCTTTCCAATTTAGGAATAAGAAGGTCTGATGGAAAAGTGCAGAAATGTGACCTTAGAGAGGAAAAAATAAAAGTAATCTTCCGAAACCCTTCCTACCTCATGAAAAATACTCAAACTTATCCTCAAAGAATTTCCATAAGACTTAAAATTTCAGTAGAAATTAAAATTGTCATGTTTTCCACTGCAGAGAAAAAAAAATTTACAGACAAGCCATAAGTTTAAAGTAAAAACAAAGCAACGCAAAGTTGTAAATTTAAAGTAAAAACAAAACGAGCAGGCTGACACGGAGTCAGGCAATTCTTCCCCTCACCAAACAGAAGAGCCCTGTTTCCTAGTCACATTGCAGTATGAGTTTCAAAACTGATTCTCAGAGAAGCGAAGCAAATGTGCCCCCCACTTCTCTCTCTCCCCAAGCCCCGGCTGTGAGTTGGCCAATCTGGACCCAGCTGGAATCTGTATAGAGCCTGCCAGAGACTCAGACATCCAGCTGCAGATGTGGGACCCAGAGAGTCCCATGGAACTCAGGGTCACAAGTGTGGCCACAGAGTGGCTTCTGGGGCAGGAATCAGTTCTGCGTAAACAGACCTGTTTAACAGTGATGGTTCCAGAGTCCTGACATGGGCTATGTTATTTAGTGCCACACATACAAAACAGTCAGTTCCATGTTTAGAATTTTAAGCTATGGGGGGGGCCATCCTGACCAACTGCTTTATGAGATGCGGGGAGCTCTCCCTCTCCTACAAACTGGGAGCCCGTTTATCTTTGGGACACACTCCACTACTTGCCATGGGCTGGCAGGGCCCCTGTGCACACACTGTGGTCAGGGTGCCAGCAGACCTGGGCCCCTCCCACTGTGGGCTGAGCAGGGCTGGGCCTCTAAACGGACAGCCACTGTTCTCACAGGTGAAGCGGAGGTAGTTACAACCACCTACCCTCCAGCGCAGCTGTAGACATCAAATGCATAGACCAGGGACTCTTCGGAAGCACTGAGCATGCAAGAAAATAATGTAAAGCATGTGATAAGTGCTCCCTTCAGTATCTGCCCAAGCCACACTTTCTAGAGAACTTGGAGTGGGTGGGAGGACGTGTGCAGAGTCCTGCTGAGGTCACCTGCGGAAGCCGGAGCCTGAAGAACCCAGGGCCCTTCTGGGCACCCACCTCCTCAGGTCCCTGCACGCTCTGCCAGGATGGCAGCCCACAGAGCACAAAAATGGTCCCACAACTGCCCCACCAAAGCCTTTCCATGCTTTCAGGGCTGAGAACAAATTCCCCACAAGGCCTCTGCGTCCTTGTGGACACTGCTGCCTCCCTGGCCAATGTCTGTGCTACTCTAGGATCCCACAAGAGTGGGGGTGCCAGTTCTGTCCAAATCAATCCACAGATTCGACACAATTCCAATACTTCCGATACTAATGCCACCATAAGTTTCTGCAGATAGAGACAAAGCTAATACTAAAAGTTATATGAAAAGGCAAACAAACTAGAATAGGCAAAACTTTTTTGTAGGGAAGAATAAGGTTGGAGGAACCTGATTTTAAGATTTAACTATAAGGCTACAATAAGCTAACAAGATACTGGTCAAGGAAGGGACAGATGAGTGGACCAGAAATAGGGCCATACAAGTACCTGCACAGCTGATGGATTGTGGAAAAGGTACAAAGTAAATTAAATTGAAAAGTGTGTTCTTAACAGGGTGCTGGAGAAACTAGACACCTATAAGCAAAAACAGAAGCCAAACCTGTACCTCATTCCTTATACGACACGTAACTCAGCATGTCTGGCAGAAGCAAGCAGAACAAACATGATAAAGCGTGAAGCAGTGGCCCAGCAAAGCCCTCGGGGCTTCAGCGGAAAGTTCTCGGATATGACCCTAAAAGCACACGCTACAAAAGGGAAAAATCAGACTTCATGAAATAGAAAAGTCTGTTCTGCAAAAGGCACTATTAGGAGAATGAAAACCAAGCAACTGTCTGGAGGAAATATTTCCAGCCACACCCCAACACAGGCCAAGAACCATTCCAATTAACATCCGGGCAAAAACCTGAACCAACACTTCAGGTACTCCAAATGAGTACCACAAAATCCAGAGAACTATACACCAAGAGTCAATTTTACTACCTGTTACTTTAAAAAACAAAACTACTCAAGGGAGAAACAGAAATGAAATCAAGGCACATATTTTATTCTATTTTTTGAGATAGGGTCTCACTCTTGCCCCGGCTGGAGTGCAGAGGCCTCAGCCTACCTTACCTCACAGCAACCTCGAATTCCTGGGCTCAAGTAAGCCTTTCAAGTAACTAGAACTACAGGCAGGTGCCACCCCAGGTAGTTTTGGGGGGAGGGCAGGAGATGGGGTCTAGCTGTGTTGCCCAGCCTGGTCCCAAACTCCTGGCCTCAAATAATCCGCCTGCTTTGACTTCCTGATATGCTGGGACAAAGGGGCACACCTAGCTAAAAAGGCACATGCTTTGAATAGCTCACAGAAAACCGTAGAAGCTTCCTTGCATTTTCCCATAAAAAGCCAACTACCTATCTAGGAGAAATAGTCAATAGCCCTAAAGCTGACAGGCACCAACTATGGCCTCTGCAAAAATGAATGAGAATAAATTTCAGGGAAATTCAGAACCGTCCTTAGCTCTCAACTACTGTTCTATCTGTGTCTGTTTCCTGCTCACTTTAGGACATCCTTCCGGAGTCTCAATCCTCCTCCTGAGCACCTCACAGTAGTAGCACCAGACAAGCCCCAGAAGCTGCTGTCCACCGGGAGGTCTCACTTTGGCAGAGCGACACTGACATAGGCTCTGGGGTGACCAGCATGAACCGGCTCCCCGCAGGTGTCCAGCCCAGCTCTTGGGGGTAACCAGGGCTACTCAGCTCCATTCACAGTAACATACTGGTGAGGGAAGCTTACCACCATTATCCCCAATTTAGAGATGAGGAAAATGAGAAGCTAAGTGACAAAACCAGACTCAGACCCACACCTGCTGCCCATTTAACCCAAGCCTACCATAAGTGGGCTGGGCAAGTCGCCCCTACAGACAGCTCACACAGAGTCAAATCTCCCCAGAGGCCAGGGAGCTGCTGGCAGGGGGTATTTCAAACAGTAAAACCAGTTAAGCAATAAAGATAAACTGAACAAAACCCCTTCTGCTGTAAGGCAGACAAAAGTCTAAAAAAGGAGAAAAAAGGGGACAGCTTAAGAAGCAACAGCTGCTCCCATGGTCACCAGGTGCTGTGAATTTGCAGCCAGCATTGTCTGCTTTGTCACCGCCTGACCAACCTCTTGTGGAAAGGTCAGTGGTTTCTAAACGGAGGAATCTCCACATTCCAGTAACTCCAAGGCTGTGGCGAGGCTGGCAGCACCAGGATGTTTCTCAGTCATGATGCGCTAGAAACATACAGACTCCCACCCCTGTTCCCACGCCCACCACTTCAGCCCAGTGTTCGAGTCTGGACACTGACCCTGATGGTAGCAAAATGGAGTGTATTAACCTTCTGGGCACATTTTCAACACAGCCTTCCCCTCTGCAGAAGTTCTGGCCGCACTTAAATCCCTGTTATTCTGAGCACTTGGGAACACCTGCCTGCCCGGCTCCCAACCCAGAGTGAGGGTGTCAAAGCTAAAAAGGTTTTCTGAAAGTTGACTTCTAATCATAGAAGAAATATTTTATGAGCCTCTATAGAGAATTGTTGACAATTTCTGTTTCAAGGAGAAAAGTACTCGGTACTCATACTCACACACACACCTGCAGTGGCACACAGAGCTACTTAAGACACAATCTTACAGAGATTGCTCAAAGTTGCTCATCAAGTTACATGCTAAAAGCATGTGCCTTTTGAGTGAGTCCTATACTAATATGTCTTAAGTACATGTGTCCAATATTATATGCATATTGGCTGTTTTTCCTTCCAGAACAATATATCTAATATTTTTAGTCATTGATTTTAGAATCTGATTAGTTTTAGACAAAAGAAAGATTTAAATTGAAGCTACTAAATTAATGACTTGCAGGAAGAAAGTTACTAAATTAACGACCTACCAAAAAAGTTAAAACGCCAACTACATTTGTTAGACCTAATATAAGCTAAGATACAAGTTTTAAAAATTGTTTCTGTTGTATTTTTCCTTGAAGACAGACGTCTCCGCTTATGGACAGGGGCTGCAGCTCAATGCTGAGACAAAGCACAAACTTAATCCTCACTGCAGCTACACCACACCGCCACCTAGAATTCACACTTTGTATTACTCCTCACACACCTTAGTAGGAGGTAAAAGTCACTAAATTTAACCAGCAAGGAAATGTAAAGCAGATAAATGATCTTCCCCCTCAATGTTCAGCATTCACACTATTTGTCACAACAAAAAATACCTGCATTAACTCATGATACCTGGTAGATTCATCTTCACAATTCTAAAATGAGAAGGACCCCCCAAAATTAAATAGATAAAAGAACCCAACTGGAACATTCTATACATACAAAATTTATGCAAAAGGGCATTTACAAACACTGATGGTGAAGACAGGACTCTGTCTGACCTTCCTGGAAGCCCAGGCCCCACTGCCCACATCCCAGAAGCAGAAAACATGGGGCTGGGAAGATGCAGTCTCCACATCATTAGGGCTCAGACGGAGGAAACAGGAACCTCACCTTCCAAACGGAGCAGGAATTGAGAGACTCATGCCGGTTTTCTGTCCACAGCGTGTGTAGTGTGAACACTGGCCACATCAGTGACCAGGAGGCCCCTTGTTACACTGGGGACACGCTTAAGAGTCCCCCCCCACAAAACCTGCCAGCACTGAGAAGCCACACGGCCACAGGGTTTGCTCTTTTCAAATGTCCTAACAGCATGTTTAGGGCACACTCAGCAAGTCTCTTCACTAAGGTGACCTCACTCTGAACATCCACGCGACCAGGTAAGTTTAAGCCCTGATGACCCACACCCTGGCCCAGGTAGGGCCCCATCTGGTGGCACTCGCCCCACACCAGGGCAGTTCTGAACCTTTCTGTCTTCATCCACTGAATCTTCACAGCACCCCTATGGGGTGGTCACACCGATCAGAAAGACCCAGGGCTCTACTCACATGGCCACCAAAGTCCCTCCCAGACCTCCCCCATTCCTGGAGCCTTGGAGCTCCACAGGCTACTGAGGGCTGCTCCCGCTCTGGCTCTCCCTGCTCACACCCCGCCTCACCCCTGTTCAGATGTCTCTTCCAACACATGTGCTCTGTTCTATGTCCGGCACACAGCAGACCCCAACACCCACGTGTGCTGTCTATGCCACTGGGCTTCATATTTAGGGGTCTGGAGATCAGAATTCTAGCCCCTGGGCTTGCTGAGAGTTCTTCTGACTGCGGAAGTAAAGAGGACAAGACGGTGCCCGCAATGACCTCGTGTCCACCTCGAACCACCACAGTGTTTGCTGCAGCAAACACCAAAACAGTTTTTTCAATGCCTTCTTACCGTACAAACGAATACAATTTAATATTTTCACATCCACATTCTTACCCTTTCTCATCTGCTAAGCACAGACATACTAATTTTAAAAGAAACAAGTTCTATAATCCCAACATTTAGCATTATCAGTATTAAAACTTAGCCCCAAAACACAAGATAATCTTGTTCTTATGTCAAATTAATACTCAAATAGTGAAATATCATTTAATGAAAAGTAATGTTTCATTTCATTTTTCTGATCTGGAGAAAAAATATCTCTGGCAAAGAAATAAACGTTAATTATGTAACTCCACAAAATGCCTTAGGAAAAATTAATAATGTAATCCAATTAGTTCTTTAAAGTGTTATAAATGCAGCTGAGTTGTAACAGTCATTTGTTCCTAATTCAAATTATCACAAAAATCTTTTAATACTGAAACAACCATAAACGCATATAAAACACAGAAGTAGAGTTAGCATTTGGGGTAGTTTTTGACTGATATTTCTACCATTTGCACAGTTATTATTTACTTGGCTACACTATACCCTTTCCTCCTAAGTTTTTCAAAACTGATTTTCAAACACAGGCTGATTTGGGGCATGTGAAGGCAGCTTTTAAAAATGTTATTTAAAAATAAAAACTTAGAACTCAAAAGAGCAACAAGTGCCCTCCCAGGATGCAGTGGCTGTCACCCGATTTACAGCAAAGATTCTCTGAACACCATGGTCAATGTCCACTATCGACGGAAACTCAGTCCTGCGATTCAAAGAACCCCGGGCCAATACACCAATGGGCCACGCGTGGGTTCAGCTTTAAAAGCTGCAGCATTGAGGAGTTTGTGCTCAGAACCAAACTCCCTGATCAGGGGCAAAGAGTTGGGGCTAATAGGGAGGCTTCCCCTCCTGAGGGGGATGGTCTGCTACTCCCCTCTCCTTTCTGGCCTCAGTGTGAGGAGTGGGATGGGGGAGCTCAAAATAATCACAATAAAGCATTGTGTTTTTCCTGAGATTTGCATGCATTTGCAGAAAATTATTAGAGATTGAATTTAGGGTAGGGAAAGAAAAAAATTAAAAATGAATCTTAAATGCCTTCTGCTTCTATGTTCTCCCTGAATCCTGGAGTAAGAATTCTCACAGAGATGCACATCCCAATTTAAAGAGTTTGGGCTTCCTAGAGAAGAGACAGCATCCTTCCTGGAAATGTTAACTGCCACCACACCAGGCGCCTTCCTGGCCTCACCCACTGCTTGGCGCTGTCTCTGCCGCATCCCGGCCCTAACACCCCGGATCTCAGAGCCGTCAACTATTAGCTGCCAAACTTCTGCTGTAGGCCAATTAGGCAGAAAACTAGAAAATTTCAAGACCTTTAAGCTTTAGCCATTTTGAACAACACAGAAATTTCCATGGTTTAATACACTGACTATATCTGCATGTTGAAGAGATGTGTTTTATATATTTTTAATCAAATTTATTTTTAGGGCAGGCCCTCTTAATTACATTTAGTTGTGATAACATTTGAAACAAAAAGTTTTAAATTCACTGAGTTTAGGCATCACTCGAAACTTAGGCCCCCTGACACCTTATATTAAATGAAAACGCCACCAATGGATATTGCAAAAACCAAGAAAAGAAAAGTGTTTAATATACACCCTGGAGCTTTAACTATTTCCACAAATGTATCATGTGAATGAACCCACAACTACAAATCTTCCCAAATTGGTAGCTCACACTGGAGCTTCGGCCTTTCTGCAAACATTTAAATCCAAATTCCACTTAATTTTTACAACTACAGGGAAATAAATATCCACATATGATCTTACAGTTACAGCATCAGTAGTTAAAAGTGAAAGTGCTTCCAAGAGATGCAGAAAGATGTGATCGCCTCTCTGTGTCCCAAGCCTGAACTCGAGGACGTGCCCTCAGCCTCTTGCTTTTGTGTCCAAGGGCACAGCTGTGACTCCCAAAGTATCCCCTGTTGTGGTGGGAAGCCCTGGGGCCCAAGAGAGCCCCCTAGCCGAGCTCCCTACCCCACGGGCTTGCTCTTGGACGTCCCTGCTGTTCCCTCGGCTGTGTGAGCATGGATGACACCTCACCTGTGAGACGATGCACCCTGGCCATCCTGCCAGCTCTCAGGCTCACTGACTCTGTAATTAACCTCCTCATGAATTACTTAAGGCCAAGGTTTAATTTTTAATTACTTAGACATGTATATTTTAACAGGAAAATCCTGAGCTTAGAATGACACAGGCCACATCCTCACACAGATTTCATCTGGTCGGCCATATGTTTTTTCTTTTTTCCACTTTTATATAGACTTTAGAGCAATTTAAATTCATAGCAAAATTGAAAGGAAGAAACAAGACTTCTCATTCACACCCTGCCCACCGGGACAGCCCCCCTCTACCCACATCCCACCAGGAAGGGACGGCCGGCCACTAGGACCGATGAACCCACAACTACACATGGTCCCAAATCGGCAGCTCACACTGGGGCTCCTGGTATACGTGCTGTGGGTGTGGACAAGGGTATAACAACACGTGTCCACCCCCACGGCACCACAGGGAGCAGTGCCGCGGTCCTGGGCATCCCTGGTCTTGGCCAGCTCATTCCAGCCCTGGCCTCTGGTCTTTCTGTTTCCACAATTCCACTCTACCAGGAGGTCAAGGGTGGAACCCCCAGTATGCAGCCCTTATCCGACTGCCTCCTGCACTCAGTAATGAGTACGTGTGTTTCCCAGTGTCTTCGGGTCTTTGGAGGCTCACTCATTCTCAAACACAGTCAGAGTGTGATTCACACCAGACTGCCCTGCATGGCGGCATCCCCCACCAGTGAGACTCCTGTGGCTCCCCACCCCCCACCAGTGCTCCGGGTGGTTACCTTCTGGGTCTTGGTCCCTCTGACAGGTGTGTGGTGGCATCACACTATTGTCCCAGTTTTCATTTCCCTGATGACACAGGATGTGGGGCATGTTACCATGTGCTCACTCACTGTCTGTTAATCATCATGCTGGCCCATCAAGGTCCCTTCCTATATGAGTCTTGAGTCTTCCTGTGTCCTAGGTACCAGCTTGTCATTTTGACGTGTGGCTCACCACCCGCTTCCTGAAACACTGTGCATTTATCCAAGAAAAGCACCTCACACAGAGGACACAACCCCCAAGCGCAGCACAACCATCACTCACGCTGTCGCCTCCCCCACACGGATTCTACCTTCCCTGGGTTTGCTGACCCCACAGAGTCACTCCTTTTTGAGTCCCCAATGAGTTTCTAGAGAAGGAGGCTTAAAGACAGAAGGGCTTTCAGCCTGGAAGGAGCAGGTGGAGACCAGAGGCGAAGCATGAGGGCTGACAGCCTCCCGCACCCCAGGCAAAGCCCGGCCTGGCAACGTGCAACCACACTCACAGCCTCGAATCAGCGACCTCAGGTGCCACTCACGAGTGGAGGCGTTCTCCATTACCTAAGGCTTTTAATTAAGAAAACAAAGGGCAAGGCTTAGAATGAGAAGCAGTAATTGCTCTGAATTATTTGCACGGCTATTTTTTGTTCTTTAACAACCCCCAAAGGCTGGCACCAGACCTTTTAGCCTAGACCTAAAAACTAGCCCAGAAAACCCTTGCAATATTGATTTTAGGCATCTAAGGGCTAGAGCTCAGGGTCCCCACAGAGCTTTTGGAGCCGGAAGCTGGCTGTGTGGTCAGCAAAAGGGGTCAGGGCTTCCTAAGGGATGGGGGCTCTGTTCATACCTTTGCAGTCCTCACACCAGACTCCTGTGGCTTTGGACCCAACTCCCACCCCAGACAGGCTGCTGGGTCTGCAGGTGTCCTGCAGGCCTGGTGCAATTCTGAGCAAATAAATGCTCCTAGACATGGCTGGAGACAGGCTTGTTCTCTCCTGGCCAGGTAGGAAAATCACAGAAATCACATAGATACAAGTCTAGGAAATTAAACGAATGTTAATGTAATATGGGAAACAAACCATAGGCAAGATTTCAAATCTCAGTCACTAAATTAGAGACCCCAGAAGCAAAGTACTTAGTCTCAAATTCTATCCAAAGATTTAATATTTTTAATTCTCACAAAATAAAGTTCTCTGAAGTACCAGCACTTCATTTTAAAAAACAAAGGATATATTGTACTTTTTCCTCTCTAAATTTCTATTTTAAATAATCATTTTTACTTAGAAACTGTATAAGTTGCTAACTTGAAGATCTCCAACAATAACAGCTAATTAGTTCAAGCATTAGTGAGTTTACTTTTTGGAAAAACAGTTACTGATTAGAAAACCTGCTTTAAAGTGCACCGTTTTAAACCATGATGTCTGTTCTCCGTATCCAGGAATGAGCAGCAGCACACGCGGGACCCAAAGCGGCTCCGACAGTGTTGAGAAAGGTTAAGACAGAAGCACACTTTTAAGGCCAGAAGACCACGACGAAATCCAGGAAACCTGACTGTGAATGGGGTCACTGCACATGACCCCACACTTAGAATATTTGTGTCAGTAATCTGGGTGGAATAAACACAACATCCTCAAAAACAAATCTGAAACACAGACCGCATGCTTAAGCCATAGTTTTGAAACCCATAGGACAATGTCTCAGTGATAAATCGTTTTTTATCAAATGGAAAACTACATAACTGAATTTTCTCACATTTCATATTTTCAGAGTTCCTAAAGCCCCTAAAACCTTAAGCCAGGGGTCCTCAAACTTTTTAAACAGGGGGCCAGTTCAGTGTTCCTCAGACGGTTGGAGGCCCCGGGACAAGTTGGCTGCTAAGCAGGACAGGCAGCAGCAGCAAAAACATCTGGCAGGCCGCATGTGGCCCACGAGCTGTAGTTTGAGGACACCTGCCTTAAACCAAGATAGATTTGACTGAGGCAGTTTCCAAGCTACCAGCAGGTCTGTGGTTCTGATGAAAACTCTGGGCCCCTACACGCTGACTCCACTTGTCTCAGTTTGTGGTGGTCACACAGGGGACATCTATGCAGCCATTTGAGACATCTTTTCTAATGGAAAAGAGTTGACAGGACAAGATGGAACTGGGACAGAAGAGGGTTCTCATGGCAATGCAGGCACTGGGAGCATCTTGTGTGCCTACTTGTGACAGGGACAGAGAGCAGAGAGTAATGACATCAAAGGCTCTGGAGGTTGAAAAAGGTGCCCCAGGTGCATGTACCAGCCCCAAGGTCTGCATGTCAATCCTCAGCGGCTGCTATCAGGTATTTGGAGGAGGAAACCAGAGTCCACCATACCTGGGCAGCAGCCACTGAGAATGCCTAGACCAGTGTCAGCACTTGGCGGGCACAAGCCCAGGTTCAGCCACCACCAACAGCCACTCTGACCCCAGGTCTCTCTGCACAGCAGCACCAATGACCATCCATTAGGTTAAACATCAACACTGCTGCAATCAGCTGGCTGGGTGCTAGAACCCAAATGCACAGAGACAGACAGGAAGGATGCATGCCCCTGGCCCCCACCTGACCACACTGTCCGAGTGTCCTCCCTGCCTCACTCTCCCCAGCTTCTGTGCATCTCATATCGAGTCAACTCAACTTTGTGCCCAGCACTGACTCTTGTCAGGGACTTCAGGGGTGGCTCCCCTGGACACCCAGCAGGATGGCCCTGTCCTCTCTGCAGGATGCTGCCTCAGCAGACTCAGGGCACCTGCCCTCCACCCTTAGCCTGCCTCCCTGCCGACCTCTGGAAGGGTTACCCCAGCTCCCTGGCCATGTACCCTGGGGGTCACTCTCCCCATCCAGCCCAGACCCCACTAATATGCTGGCCTGAGGCAAACTCCATTGTGGACTGCCCAGCCCCCAGGGCTACCAGATGGCCCAGCAGCACCCTGAGGCAAGTTAGCAGAACAGGACAGGAATTTGGGGCCTCAGTTGGCTGTACTCACCCCACCTCTCTCAGGCCCACACTGCAGAAAAAAGGCTGAGCCCCGGCATTCCAGCTCCCATTCTGGGGGAAAGACCCCAGAAAGAGATGGACAGGCAGCAGGGGCAGTGACATCTGCAGCCTGGTAGCTGCACACTGGCCACTGCCTCACCCCTGGGCTCAGGAAATGCCAAGTGACTTCAGTGTCTCAGGAGTAAAAATGCTCTCGAGCCAGATAACCGTTTCCTAAAACACCAGGGGTGAGCTGTTTCTCTCACACACAACAAACACAGAGTAACAATAGTGACAACACCACGTATGCACGGTTCCAGCAGAACCGGACTCCAGCTGCAGAGACACTGAACACCTGTGAGACAGGGGCTCCCAGGCCTCCCAGGGTCAGGTCGTGAATGTTCTTCTCACAAAAGCCCAGGTCCCGGGAGCTGTGCTCTCCCAACTCACCCCGCTGAGCACCTGCCACAGGCCCTGTGTGGTAAGAGACCTTCAGGTGCCATGACAGGGAACAGACACCTCAGAGACGGGTGACCCCGGTCCAGGGTTTGCAGGAAGATCTCAGCGGTAAACGTGCCCAACTCCTGTTGCCATGGAAACACACCACTGTGCTGTGACTGCCTCTTGTCCTGCATGACTACAGGCCATCTGGGCAGGGGAAATTTGCTTCTTCATAACATCACACGTGTGTTTATGTCAGGTTTCCCTGCATGTGGTTGAGACAGAAAGAATGATAGGCCTACAGGGCAGCACAGCCCACCAGGTCTAATAAGCTCAAAATACAAGTGAGGCCCTGAGAAGGAGGAGCAAGTCTAATGATCTGGGGACATGAGTTACATGGTAACACATCCCAGGTATGGAATCTTTTACATTCTAAGTATCAACACCAAAGAAGTTCTTTACTTAATTCCTTTTTTCATTGAAAAGCAATTTATAAACCATAAATCTCCGCCCTTATAGGGAGGTGCCCACAAGTCCTTGGGGGCCTGAGCCCCTCCCAGCACGTCACTACACGACCCTCAGGTACCACCCTAGTCCCCTGGCACAGTGTAGCTACTACAGCTCCTGCCTACAAGGAGGGACACAGGGAAACAGGGTGAGCTCCTGTGGCTGGCACTAAGTGCCCCAGAGTCCTCAGGGCTCAAGCGTGGAGGGGAAAGAGGGGCAGCCATAGCCCCACAAACTGGCAACTCGCCGGCACACTCACAAGACACAATCACAGGTTACCTGATTTGATGCTCCTAAGGACTCACAGGATGAACAGAGGTGATTTTCACCATTTTATAAATAAGAAATCTGAACCCCAGAGAACTGAAGCTGACCCTATGCTCTTCTCCAAGCTCTTAGAAATAATCTTCAAACCCACATCTACACACCTAACCACAGATCCTCGACGGCATCTCAGCTGTGTCTGTGACACACACGCTCCCTCAGCAGGGACATCAGTGCTGCCCACTTTCCCATAGGCCACCACATAAGGAGCCCACAATCTCCCTGCTGCCCTTGCAGCTCAGGACACCTGGCCTCACATCCACAGCGGCAGCCACCTTCCAATCGCGGCTGAAGCCACTTCAGGCTGTTCCAGTAGTCAGGACCACTCCCCCACACAGTTGAAGTCCGTGGAAGCTTCATAGCTTGGGGAATTGGAGAGCTCTCATGTGTGCTGCTTCACTGGACTGCTCAGGACCAAATCTCAGGAATGTAGGGGATGCCGTGGGCCTCCCCCTGCGTCCCCCCCACCCAGCTCACACAACTTCTGGATGCACCTTCCCATTCCAACACACATGTCTGAGTCCTAGCCCCACCAGAAAAGCTCTAGGAGGTCAGTGGAGGAAGCAAGCCCAGAGTCTGGCACTGGGGAGGGAATTGCATGCACACAGGACACCGAATCATGAACCCAGGGCTCTGCCACAGACACAGAAGCCAGCAGTTACTGGCTCAGCACCTGTGGCTCAAGCGGCTAAGGCGCCAGCCACATATACCTGAGCTGGTGGGTTCAAATCCAGCCTGGGCCCGCCAAACAACAATGAGGCAGGCTCTGGGGGCTGCTACAGACATGACGCCTGACCCCAGGCACTGACCCTCTATTCTTCCCTGGGGTCTCCAGGGCATTACCATCTGTCACTTTGGAAGCACCAGGTCCATAGGAACACAGAGCTGACGTTTCACCCTGGGCTTTTGCCACCACGGGGTCTTCACCCAGCTCCCCGGCATGACCCAGAGTTAAGTCTGCGGAGATGCTGCCTGGCAGAACTGGGGACTTACGTCCACGCTCACCTGGTCACATCTTCCTGCCCAAAGACTCCTGCCTTCAGGGTGTGGCTCCCACACTTAGCAGCAAAGAAACCCCTCCAGAAAACTGCAGGGACTGAGCACCCATAGATGCCCCGGGACAGACGCAGGTAAGCAGCAGGCATTTCAACATGTCTCCTCCTAATTTTGAGATCTGATTTCGAGGCCTCCACCTGTAACACCCTGGTAGAGTGGTCAACCTCAGGCCCAATGAGTGGACAGGACACCAAGGTCTGCCCCTGGGAGCACAGAGTCGGGAAGGGCAGCAGGGATTTAGCGACTGGGACAGGTTGAACTGACACAGTAGAGAGACCAGCTGAGGCCACGCTCACCACTGGACAAGACAGAGGCCAGCAGCCCCTCCTCTCACTCCAATCTCATCAAGCCCCCTAATCCTCCCAACTAAACTCATTATTCTAACTTGAGAATAATTATCCAAAATTCAACATTCTCTTTATTTTAATTTTCACCACTTCAATCGTTATTTCTTACCTAACAAAGCTAATTTTAAAGCGCTCTTCCTGATCTGGTGTCACAAATACACTTAATGTTCTATTACTGTTTTTCATTAAAATCCCTGAATGTTTTACAGCTGCTCCCAGCACACTAAGCCAGGCCACCTCTCCCCTTGGGGCAGGCTATAGGGCCTTGGGCCAGGGCAGGGATTGCCGAGGGCGAGACCTGTGGAGTAGACCAGCCCTGAGGGAGAAAGGCCCCCTGCCCTCCCTGCAAAAACACTAGCTAGCTGGCTCCTAGAACTCATTGTGTGTAAGGAGCATTCACAGGATGGGAACCCATGGTGACCGATGGGACAGGAGCAGCTTCCCGCTGTCCCAGCTTCTCCTCTGACACTGGCCCTAGGATGGCATCTCCTCGTTCACATGCAAAACCACTCTGCCCCTTCCCACATTTTCACCCTCCCCATCTCACTTATTCTGTATTTTTCCCCACTCTTATTTTTACTAAGTTACATTTATCTCCAATTTCCAGACACTTTTTTCAGACATGCAAAATAAAGTGACCTTGACGGGGTGCTGTGATCCAACAGCCCCAAACTCATCCCTCACGTCTGCTCCACCAAAACAACTTTTTAGATGAAATGTCAAACTAAATACAGAAAACCACCCAAAACAAACACAAGGCCCACTGAGTTAGCTTGTGGTGGGTACACTTGGGACTCCTGGGACACCTGCACCGTGCTGGCTACCCTCTCCCCCCAAGTCACCAAACCCACACCGTCCAGGGCAGGTCCTGGCTCTGTCACTCTCTTATTCGGGACTCTCAGGGGCTTGACTTGGAGATGATGCCCCAAACTCAGTGCTCAGTAAAGGCAGCAGCTCTAATATGCTGGTGCCCCTACCGCCTGGGCCATGAGGCTGTGGAGGACCAGCTCTCATGCCTCCCTGCCTCCAGAGGGAGCTGCCCTACATGTTGGCTTGTCCACAGCCCCGGGGAGGCCCATGGATCGAGGACAGCACCATGACAGTTGCTGAGGAGGGAAGCTTCAGCCCTACTCCAGACCTCAGTGGCTGCAGCCCTGGCCACCGCCTGGCATCCTCACTGCTGTCCAAGAGGCTGGCAGAGCCCCCCAGCCAAGCTGCCCCCAAGTCCATGACCTGCATGAACTGGAAAACAAGGGGCACCTGCCGTCTTAAGCCGCTAAGCTTTGGGGTCACCCACTACACAGCACAAGGCCATGACAGTTGCCCAGCAACACCACAGTTCCTGCAGGACCTCAGGGGCTGCCAAGACCACATGTTCTTTACAAGGGCTCTCAATATAATGTTTAGCAAAAGAAGAGCAAACACCACACATGGTCCAGTCGGGGTGTGAGGACGCCGCTTCTGGAGCAGCTCCTGTTTGCTTCTCCACCCTTCACCTCTGCACTGCCAACACCAGGGCAAAGCACTGAGACAGACCCGAGCCCCCAGCCCCAGGACAAAGCACACAATCTCTTGGCCTCACACCACAGACCCTGGGGCCTACAGCCCTGCTCTGCCCTGCAGTGAGTTATCAAGACTTGTCTGTGGACACATGTTAAAAGATCTTATTAAACATGGTCCTGGAATGTTTATCAAAGAATTCAGTTAAACGTCTGCCTTGGGTGTCCTGAAGGAGGAGAGCAGGAAACGGCTCAGAAATGGGGGCTCTGACAAGACAGAGACTCGTGTAATTAGCACTGATTGTGTTGACACTTAGATTAGAAAAGAACACAAGACGCGCAAGTAGCTGACATTCTAACCTCCCCCCCCATATGTCAGTGGTAACTGGGTCCTTTCCCAGGTTCCCTGTCAAGTGTTAACAAGGCCCAACTGGAACTCCACAAAGTGTGGTCACAGAAGGAGAACTGGAAACAGAGACAGAGGGAGATGGGGAGAGAGAGACAGAGGGAGATGGGGAGACAGAGGGAGATGGGGAGAGAGAGACAGAAGCAGAGAGAGAGAGAGAGAGAGAGACAAACAGACACAGGGGGAGAGAGAGACTGAGACGGGGGAGAGAGGGAGACAGAGACAGAGGGAGATGGGGAGAGAGGGAGAGGGAGACAGAAATGGGGGAAAGAGGGAGAGAGACAGACACAGTGAGCCATGAGGGGGACTGGGGGGAAGGGCAGGAGAGATGAGGTGGGGGGGACACAAACGGAGGGAGATGGAGACAGAGACGGGGAGAGAGGGAGACAGAGGGAGAGAGACACGGGGGAGAGAGGGACAAAGACAGACATAGTAGCCATGAGGGGGGTGGGGGGGAGGGCAGGAGAGATGGAGGGGGACAGAGGATGCCTGCGAGAGGAGGGGGCAGCACCCTCGCCAGTGACTCACAAGTCCCGGTGATGATGACCAAGGGCTGAGGGCTGGTGTCAGGCTGTGCTGCGTGGCCGGATCACTGTGTTGGTAAAGTAACGAAAGAGCTTGAGGAGGGGAGTAAGAACTTCCTCTTCATGTCAAGCTGCACCTGGATTCACTGCTTTCCTCACAATATCCTGTAAGTTGTGAGGATGATGAATTTTGTCTCCAGCTACACTGTTGCCAAATGATTAACTATAAGATAAACTAGACCGCATGTGAGTACTTAGCCTGTGCCTCATCGAAGGGCCAGGAATGGTTTGTTCTCCTCTTCCAGAAAAGGAAACAGGTTCTACGAAAGAAACTCGCCAGTGTCACACAGTGACCCCCAAACCAGGAGGCTAGTCGATTCTGCTCCTAACGGCAAAAACAAATCTGCTGCCCCCATTATTCTCACTTGGGATGAGAAGACTCGGGGCATCTGCATAAAATAACCAGTAGGCTTTTTTCCCTCAGAATTTCAGAAATTCAACTCCCAAATCTAATCTCCATTCAGGAATGTGTAAAGGAAGATGTGATTATATGGCCGGAAACTACAATATTAATACAATGTTGACTGGCATTGGGTCTTTTTGGCCTGAATTTCAGAGAACTGACCTTCCAGCTTGTTCATGTGGTAGATCCCGTTGGGGAAACTTAGGCTGCTGCAGACAGCTGCACAGGTGCTCAGGTGGGCAAGGCGGGCAGAGACTCCGTTTAGGCCCCTACTACCTATAATGAAGACCTAGGTGGCAGTAAAGCAGCGGTTCTCAACCTGTGGGTCATGACCCACAGGAACTCTAATGGGCCGTGGCATTAGGAAGGTTGAGAACCACTGCAGTAAAGAGAAGCTGGAAAGACAGACAAGGGGACCCCCACTCCCATCTCTCCTTCCCAGATGCCTCCCAAATGCCCTGCTCACTGGGAGCACCCTCCGTCCTGCACGAAGAGCACTGTCCGCTCACAGCTGACTCAGCAGGTTGCTGCTGCTCCAAACACAGGTGCTCGACCAGATGCACACCCCCAAAGCTGGGGACGTTCTAACCAAGCTGACATCTGAGAATAAATGTCAGTTAAGCCACTTGCAGGGTGACAAGTGCTGAGGCCATGAGACAAATGAGTTCAATGTCCTCCAGCTCTCCAGCTTCTTAGAGAAGTGGATAAGGCATTAAGATGTTTTGTGAACGGACCGTTCATAGGCAGCTTCCTGGCACTGTTCTTTATTTGTACTAATTCCAACAAGGGCTCAGTGTTTGGGTTTTATGAAAACACTAGTTTGGGACATTTCTACTAAATATCCTTTGCAGAAAGCTCTACAGCACTTTCCCTCCTCCCTCCAGTTTTTTCCCATCTTTGCATCTGTTACATTTTTCCAAAAGTGAGTCTTCCTTTACACACACGGGGCACCAAATAAAAACCCTCAATCCCTAACTGGACTAGAGCTTTAAGGACTCTAGTCAGGACTAAGGAAGCTAAAGACACACCTCAGGGAAGAGCCTGGTTGGCCTACAGGAGCATCCTTGCCCTCAGCACCGCTGGGCACCTCCTGTGAGCTGGGGTCTGTTGGGGGGCAGGGGGGTGTTTGGAGCTGTAGGTTCTGCAGCCATATGGGCCAGACCAGAACTAGACACCTCCAAGAGGTGGAAGGGTAGACACCCACCAATGCACCCTGGGGTCTCTACCCTGGGGCTCCTGATCCAGGACCCAAGGCAGCACTGGGAGCGGTGGGGGGGGAGTTTGCAGGGGGCGGGGCAGGGGGTTGCAGGGGGTCAGACACAACAGCTGCATGAGATGGTGTATTATGTGGGAGGGACACTCACTTTTGGATAATGCAATCTATAAGAAAAATTCCCATCTTATCATCATTTTTTTTTTTAAGAGACAGAGTCCCACTTTATTGCCCTTAGAGTACCGTAGCATCACAGCTCACAGCAACCTCCAACTCCTGGGCTTAGGCGATTCTCTAGCCTCAGCCTCCTGAGTAGCTTGGACTACAGGTGTCCGCCACAATGCCCGGCTATTTTTTTGGTTGCAGTTTGGCCAGGGCTGGGTTTGAACCCACCATCCTTGGTATATGGGGCTGGCACCCTACTCACTGAGCCACAGGCACCACCCCTTGTCACCAATTATTGCCAATTATTTATATTTCACATAAGTACTTTATTAATTAACTGAGATGACACAGCCAAAAAAGCAAAGAAAATGCAGGTAACCTACCAGCCAGGCAGAAGCAAGGTCAGGCCGTCTGAGGTCCTTGCAGGTAACCTACCAGCCAGGCAGAAGCAAGGTCAGGCCGTCTAAGGTCCTGCCTAGTGACTGAGGTGACCACAGGGATGTCAGGGGGAAACGGCCCCAAGACCACCCCCACCCCAACCCCAGCAGGTCCCCCAGCCCTCTCTGGGCTTCATTTCCTCCTGGACACCCACTCACCCAGACATCCACATCCCACATGGACCCACCGGGTGCGGGCAGCCCCTCCAGGTCCGGTTTTCTAGCCTGTCTTCACCTTGGTTCAGACAGCAGAGAACGTGCCTTTTCCACCCATCCCTGCCTCCTCCCGCTCCTCCGCCAGTCACTGCCTACAGTCTGGCTCTATGTCACTGGGAATCCGCAGAAAAGGAGCCAGATAAAGCAAGTGCTTGCTGAGTGCCTACTGTATACATGGCCCAGATATTAAATCCAGAGGAGAAGAACACAGACACTGGAGGACTGGCCTCAAGGACAATGGGCTTTGGAGACAGGCGAGGCAACGAGAAGGGTCTGGCAGTGAACCACAGACACTGATTTTTTAGAGTAAGCACATCTCATTGTTAGGACTCAGCCAGAACATAAGACCTGAACCACCTGATCTGCCAGCCGCAAACCCTGCGGTGCCCTCGCTGGGCAGTGGGTAGAGCCCTGCACCCCCTCCCAACAAGCCTACTATTGTCCTAGGACTGGGTCTCTGGCTGGCTTCAGAGTAAGCTTTTTCTGTTTGCTGATAACTCGGTAATTAACACACTTGAAAACACAGTGACTTCCCATGTGATCAGCCACACCCAACCATCTGCTTTTGTATCTCTCATGAAAACTGTCCCAACGCAGGGACAGAAACGGGAAAACAACAAATACTTTCCTAATCCAACTTCCTGGAGGGCCCAACCAAACAAAAAAAATCTTTTTTTAACTTTGATATTCAAACAAAATATGTAACAACTCAGTGAGTTTAATTTCTACTGGAAAACCTGGAGAGGCCAGTCATTTCGAGAATGAATGGAAAATAGAAAAGGGAAAAATCTTTTTAGTCCCCTTTGCTGCCAAATTTCCCTTCTGTTCAAAAAAGAAAGCAACAGGCCACTGTCTGCTGTCATCACCCTGAGTGTCAGTCAGGAAGCCCTGGGTGCCGGCCAGGCCAGGCCAGGCCCAGCCTCACACGGCCACAGGCGGGCGTCAGGCCAGCACAAAGTCCTCTCTGAACAAAGCCTCATGCCAGCACTCAGATGTGCCTTTAAGAACAAGAGTTCTGCCCTTTCACAAGTTTTAATTAAGCTGAGTAAACAGGAGACTCCTAAAAACACAAGATAGTATCCAAGTTCCAAGAGAAATTTTGGCAACAGTCTACCAGCAGATAGGTCCCTCACACCACAAAGTTACCATCAGGACGCTCAAAATACACATCTCACGTGAAGTGAAACTATCTTCAGCCGGGACAGGCCCAGAAGATTTCTTTTCCATCGTGGTTCTGCTTTACAAACTAGGCATACCACCATGAACAAGTTTTTCCAATCTTAAAACACGACATTTTCCAGACTACTAACCCAGACTTCCCTGGAATTTAAACCACAGAATTCACATGAGCTAAAAGAATAGGATGTTAAACTGAGTTTTTCCATTTGCCACTGTATGTTTAGCTCCTAATAGTAAGTCAGATGCCTTTAAATTTCAAACTCAGAGTATAAACCACGTGCTTACAGAGCAACATGAGCTGAACAAACAGCAAAGAAAACAAACATGAATTACACTCCGGGTTCTCCAACTTGGCGCACTGCTCAGAAGTATTAAACAGTTTAATGACTTAATAAACACACTGCTGAGTCTGAATGAGAAAAGAAGCTATCCGTCAGTACTTCACACACATCTGGGAATGGGTGCCCGTCTGGCAGAGCCCCACGCTGTGACCTGCCCTCTGCACAGTCTCTGGGCCATGCTTCCCACAGGGAGACCTTGGAGCCCATCACAGAGAACAGGGCTGATCCTAAAACACATCAAAAAACACTTCAAAATTCCAAGTGTTAAAGAATTAATACTTTTCAATGCATGCTTTCTTTAGGACTTTGTTAAAATCCTCAGTCCATTTTAGAATTTCTGAAGAGCTATAATGTAGTTTTTATCTATTTTAAATAATGTAATAATGATTGCCGTTTAGAAACTTACTTTTTCAGTGGGGTGTGGTGGTTCACACCTATAATCCCAGCACTCTGGAGGCCAAGGCAGGTGGATTGCCTAAGTTCAAAAGTTCAAGACCAGCCTGAGCCAGAGGGAGACACCCTGTCTCTAAAAATAGCTGGGCATTATGGCAGGCGTCTGTAGCCCCAGCTACTCAGGAGGCTGAGGCAAGAGGATCACTTGTACCCAAGAGTTCGAGGTTGCTGTGAGCTATGACATTGCAGCATACTGAGGGGGACAAAGTGAGACTCTGTCACCAAAAAAAAAAAAAATTCACTTTCTCATCCGGTTCATTTGCAACCTTAAGAGGCGTCACTGCTGTCTGTTTATGACAGGTGAATTATTAGCCAGTGGAAGGAGCTCCAAACCCTTTGCCATTAGTCACCTTCCTTCTCTTATATGACACATCAGAAACGAAAGTTTCTAACAGTGGCTCAAGCTGCTATTTTTATGGTTCATTTAGACTTCGAAGCTTACAAGTGAGGAAAGCAAAAAAGAGCACCGGGGTGGTAAGGCAGAGGTTAGCCCCTTCTCTGCCCTTTCCCAGCAGCTGTTCCTGCAGCCACACACAGGCAGTTGCTGGATTCCACAAATCTCTCCCCTCAGAAGCGATGTTTTTAAGGACAACACCAGCACATGGGTGACACAGCACAGAGGGCTGTGACTTGCGATCTGTGGCTAGAGTAGTCCTAGATCCCAGCACACTATGCACGGTGCATCAGTGGCTGCCGTGACACATGAGGGATGTGCCACCAGGTCTAGCATGAGGATGGCGTGGCCCTCAGCCACACTGCAGGAGCTATCTCCAAGTTGAAGCTCAGGTAACAGAAATCTCATTCCACAAACCATTACAGGATAGAACAATCTCAGAACCGACATTCCAGTTTGAATCCTTGGGATGAACTGACCTACCCAGAAAGAAAAATAATTCTAAGCAAATGGAAATGAGCTAAATTTAGGCAGGGCGTGGTGGGCTATGCAGAACCCAGGTCTGCATTACCCGAGAATGTGCTGGAAATGCACATTCAAGGCCCATCCCAAGCCCAGAGTCATATCTTTGGAAGAGTGGGACCTGTTTCAACAAGCCCTGAGGTGCGCTGGCACCAGCTAGCAGCACGCCCACAAAGGTTAGAAGCTTCATAATTAGCTAACACTTCCTAAGTCATCTGAATATTTCTGGCAGATAAATTCCTTTCTGTTGGGCCTACCCAGCTTGAGCAGAGATCACTGTAATGTGGAGAAAAGGGTTTCTGACAGGTGGGGCATGGCTGTGACTCTAGGCTCCCCACTGACACTGCATTGGGGCAGCCCAGGTCACCCCTAGATGGAGTAGGGTTCTCCACACAAGGTAGTGGGTGCAGCCCTGAGAATTGTCACCACCAAGCTGCCACTGGCCCCATGGTAGGAGAGGCAGCATGTGGGACAAGCACTGTGAACATAACTCGAATAACTCCTAGGGCAGTGGGACAGTGGGAATGGGAATGACACAGCGCCTGTGCTTTCCCGGTGGCTCTCAGAATTCAAAAAAGAGCAGCACCCTCCTGAAACCAGCCACAGCTCAAAGTTGGAGAACGTGTATAATTTTTTCAGTAAGTTTGAGATTCTGATGGGAGCAAAAAGATGAACACAAGACCGGCAGGTGAAAAGGACCAGAAGTCTCAAGACAGCTTTTAGAAACAAAGTTTATTTCATCCGTATGAGGCTATGGACCTACTGGAACCTTCCCTGCAAGCATCTCTGGAGAGGAACAGTATCAAGGCACCACGGCCCAGGCCACATCTTACTGTTTCATAGCCATAAAAACAGGGGCAGCGGCATCATCACCTGCGTTGCTAACGGACGCAGCCAGGAAGGAAGGGAAGTGAGGTCTGTAAAATGTGTTTATGGTAAATCTCAGCCAAAGTGGCGAGGAAATGACGCTCGGCTCCTGCATGTGGTGAGAAGAGCAAACTTCTGAACGAGAAACAGTTGGGGTTGCAAACTGCCACCCAAGCCCCATCCAGGGAGCCAGTGTGATTTCTCCATTCTTCAAAAGTTGAAAAAGTATTAGCAAAGAGACCCCCAGGGTCACTGCCTTGCTGTTGAGTCAAGGTTCAGCTTCCGCTTCCTCACAAAGTGTCTCTCTAAAGTAACATTGGTTCTTTAACATGCGGCAACATTTGCACTTTGGACAAGCTCAACCAGGAGGGACCAGCACGCACTTAAAGAGCTCAGGCTTCTGTGGATGGCTGAGGAGGGAGATAAGTCAGCTAAGTAGGAGTAACACAACCCAGACGCATGGGTGGGTCACACAAGACAGTCAAAGTCAAGTGCAAGGGAACACGAGAAGCACGTTTGGGCCTCTCACCATGATCACATAAGTTAGGAATAAATAACACAGTTAAATAGATGCCCGTTTGCTTTACCATTTAAAGAAACAAAAACAAAACGTCACACCAGGCGTCCTCAAACTACAGCCCACCAAGGACATCTATCCGGCTGCCAGGTGTTTTGCTGCTGCTGCCCGTCCTGCTTAGCAGCAGACTTGTCCTGGGCCATGCAGCCCTCCAACGGTCTGAGGAACAGTGAACTGGCACCGAGTCACACGATTGCTCCTTAGATTTGCACAGTTGCTGCAAAACAAAGTGGAGTGGCCCCACCATGTGGCTCCAACAGCTTGAGCCACAGCCTCCTGGAGGAGTAGGTTCTGCTGCCCATGGGGGAGGGGAAGTGGGGAGGTGGGAGCCTGACTCGGGTCACTCAGGTTATACAGTGATCCATTCTGGTGGCCCCCATGCTCACGGCCTCCAGACCTCCTCCTCCTCCACCCACGTTTGTCGTCAACAAGCTCACTCCAGGCCCTTCTCAGCAGCCTCTCGGCTCCCTCTGCCCTCAGACACCACAGACTCAAGTCCCCCAAGTGCCACTTTGAGGCTGCGGCTCTGTGACCAGACTCAGAGACGGCGGCATGGCCTCAGCTGGCTCTGCCGCCATCTTCACTACATCTGTCACCTGCCAGAACAACAAGCAGCCTCTCAATCATATAAGCCCTGAGTGCTTTTTTTTTTTTTTTTTTGAGATGGAGCCTCAAGCTATCCCCCTGGGTAGAGCGCCATGGCATCACAGCTCATAGCAACCTCCAACTCCTGGGCTCAAGTGAGTCTCCTGCCTCTGCCTCCCAAGTAGCTGGGACCACAGGCGCCCGCCACAATGCCCGGCCATTTTTTGGTTGCAGCCATCATTGTTGTTTGGTGGGCC